>PVHY01016334.1:0-33916 GCA_004024945.1 Uropsilus gracilis | reverse complement strand
AAGTTATTTCAGTATGTTTAGGGCTTCTTTTCTTCAACTAAATTCCCAAGGATAAAGGAGAAGAAGGCTGGGCACAGTGGATCGTGAAGTTGTAAACTTCAGCCTAAGAAGCGGCCGGGGCTAGGGATCGCGGTTCGAGTCCCGCCTGGGGCCCGTAGCGAGACCTAGTTCCAAAAAATACAGCTGAGCATGGTGGTGCGTGCCTGTCATCCCAGCTACCTGGGAAGCTGAGGCTGGGGATTGCTTGAGTCCGTGGTACCCCGGGCAACGAGAGCCTACGGTTCCATGGGCAAAAATAGCGAGACCTAGTCTCAAAAATAAATAAATAAATAAATAAAATAAAGGAGAAGGTTCATGCCAAAATCAAAGAAATCTGAGATACTCTTCAAAATGTACAAATAACCATTACCTTTCTTCATGCCCATCTGGAAGCACAATCAATAGTCATTTCTATATTTTTTAATTCCAATCTGTTAGCACAATCTGTAATTGCTGCTAAAGTTTTTAGTCTTCTCTAAAATATAAACAAAAGGATCAAAAACTGTCACTTTGTAAAATACGGGTCAAAACTTTTTTTCAAATACTGTGATACTTAGTAAAATTAAATCTAATTAAGCATCATGAAAAGTCCATATAAAAGTATAGGAAAAATGAAAGGATATAGGTAATGAGGAACAAGTCAAAAAGTCAATGAGGTAATGAGGAACAAGTCAACAGCTAGAACCCCTAGACATTTTTATTATTCCTTGGTTAGCTCACTGTCACCTCTTCCAAATCTGAAAACTTAACTCATTTACTATTTGTGTGACTTCAATGTTAATGTGGATGAATTCTTTCCAATACCCTGGCTCCGTGGTTACTTGATCTCTTCTCCATTTATCTTCTTTCTCTTACTTCAATTATCTATTTTCTTCATCATACAGCTTACCATTATCAATAACTACATATCCTTGCTGTATCTCCAACTAAAACTTTCATCTCTAATACCCTCCAGATGCACAACTTCAACTCTTTGATCACATGGGACCTACAATAAACACACTGATCATACCACATTTTTACAGCCTTACACTTCATTTCCCAGTCTAGATTTTATGGTTCATTATTATAAATACTGCCTATCAAATCTCTAATTTTATTGCTCTCCTCTCTCCAAGGTATCTGCACAACTGAACTCAAACAACTGTTTGAACTCAATTAGCACCTAGTCTGCCCAACAGCTAGTAGTAAGTAGAAAATGACACATAATCATCAGAAAATCAGTTCCTTTTTAAAATTCATTACTACTAACTTCACGGTGGCCCCTAACAATCCTACCTACCTTTCCCTCTTCATTTACTCTCCAAAATAACTTTCATACCTATAACTTCTTTTTTCTTGAGACTAGGTCTCACAATATTGCCCGGGGAACCGCAGGCTCATGTTGCCCTGGGTACCACGGACTCAAGCGATCCCAAGCCTCAACTTCCCAGATAACTGAGATTACAGGCATGTGTTACCATGCCCAGCTATTTTTTAAGAGTAGGTCTCGCTATGTTGCCCTGGACAGGTCTCAAAGCCGTGGACTCAAGCGATTTCTAGTCTCAGTCGCGCTCTAGGCTGCACTTAAAGACACGCGCCATACCTATACCTTTTAGTTCTTTAAATTTCCAGGATCTTCTCCTCAGTCCTCAAGTGGTGACCACCCCTTTACTCCAGCACATAACCGTGGCATCCATCTACTTAAAAGTTCTCCACAACACATCTACAAATCTAACTCGATAGTATTTACATCTTTAGTACTTTCCTGATACTAAGTACTTTCCTGTTACTAAGGAAGAAATCCCATGCTTCTATGTAAGGCCATTTCTTCCTCGCTTACACATCAGAGCTTATTCCCTCTTTCCCAATCAGATTCTAATTCCTTCTCACCTACACCACTTTTTTTTTCTCCCTGTACTAGATCATCTCCATCAACATACAAGTAGAGTGTTATGTTTTTTTCTCAAACCGTTGCTTCTCACCTCCCTTATCCCTTCACCTATTATACCATTTTTCTGTTCTTTTATAGCAAAATTCTTGAAAGAATTACCTATACTCCCTCTGTCCTCTGTTCCCATTCTCTCTGAAACCCATTCCAGTTAGGCTTTGGTTCAAAATGCTCCACACAAACAGCATATTTCATGGTTTTCAATAACCTCCACATGGTCATCAGTCAACTCTCTATTTTTTTCAGCTTATCCAGTCTATCAGCAGCATTTGACATCACTAATCACTCTTCCCTTCTTGAAACACTTCATTTGGTGTTCATCTTCCTTATTATATTCCATGTCAAAACACCACATCAGTTGCTCCTCAGTCTGTTTTCATATCTTCCTCATCTGCTTGCTCAAGGGTACAACACTTGAATCTCCCTATAATCTCTTTCCTAGGTACTTGCATTCTATGTCAGGACTCAGAAAAACTTCTAATGACTACTACTTCTAATGACTACTACTCTTATATCTCCAGCACCATCTCTCCTCTGAACTCCTAACACCTTACTCAATTTTTCACTTACTCCTTAAAATATCTAAGAGGTATTTTTACCACAAAATATCTAAGAGCTATCTGTGCAGGCTTGAGACACATCTGCTTGCAAGATGAGTCTCTGGCTGGCATATGTGAATTTGGATTTCAAGAGGCCTTCCACCATGCCTTGATAAGAATAACTTACTGTATTAACAAAACCTATGTGCATGAGATCATGATGAACACTTGTGCTTCTTCTGAGACACTGGAATTCCAGCATGTGCTAGGCAGAAGGCTGCTATGTGCCCAGGACTCCTTAAAGAAATGGGTGACTCTAGGTCTGAGGTGGGAAATATACAAAATGAGCCTGAAACATCTCATATCAGAAAGCTATCAGCTGGCATGGTGGCGCGTGCTTGTAAGTGGCAGCCTAGGAAGCCACAGCGGGGACCGAGGATTGCGGTTTGAGTCCCACTCAGGGTAACGAAGTGAGACCTAGTTCCAAAAAAATAGAGACCTAGTTCCAAAAAAATAGATGGGTGTGGTGGTGCCCGCCTATAATCCTAGCCTCCTGGGAAGCTGAGTCTAGGGATTGCTTGAGTCTGTGGTACCCCGGGCAATGTGAGCCTGCGGTTGCACAGGCAAAAGTAGCAAGACCTAGTCTCAAAAAAAAAAAAAAGAAAAAAGAAAAGAAAGAGAAAGCTATCAAAGATTACTAGTAAGTATGGAAACAATTCAGGAGCTTAAATTTAAAGAGAGTTCCTACTGGCCAAAGTTGCACAATCTGGTCATCAATAAGGATGATGGCAACAGTGATTGGAACATATCAGATATGTTTAGATCCATGAGTTTCATAAACATACTCAATGATCACCTTTGGAGGACACTGGGGAATTAAATAATTGTTTTAAAAGTTGGTGAATGAAAAAAATTTGTCCGGTTCTTTTTTTTCTAAGAGTATCTCAAGATGACTATTTGAAAAGAAATCTGTATTTATAGAGATATCCTACTGTAAGTATGAAAAAAGAGTGACAGAATTGCACAATTTGCAACTCCTAATCAGTGGATTGTTAGGGAATTTGTAGATTTTTGAAGCAATGATATAAAAGGTTATCATTACAAGGTAATTTGTAAGGGAAAGTGAAGAAATCTGTACATTGAGATCAAACACGATGTATAGATCTTATGTAGATCCTTATTTGAAGACACAGACGTAAAAATATTATAAGACAAAGAAACTAAAACTTTGAGGTAACAGTAAGGGACTATGATTTTTTAGTAGGATGTTACTGCATCTATCTATAAAATGGTTATGTGCTAGAGACACAAAATGAATGTTTACAGGAAAAACACTAACATTTGTATATTTTTAGAACACTGGGGCAGAGGAAGTGGGCGCAGATGTGACAAGATGGGTCAGGAATCGATAATTACTGAGGTAGGGTGATAGAAAACAGGTTCACTTCACTTTTATATATGCTTTAAATATCCTGTAATACAGGTCTTCTTTATAGCTGGTGTTCTTAAGAAATACTGTTTTATACCTGTAAGGCTTAGGGAAAGGTTTAAGCAACTTTTTTTTTGAGACTAGGTCTTGCTAATTTTGCCCATGGAACTGCAGGCTCACGTTGCCTGGGGGGTACCATGGACTCAAGGGATCCCCAGCCTCAGCTTCCCAGGTAGCTGGGATTACAGGCGCACGCCACCACACCCAGCTATTTTTTGGTGACTAGGTCTCGCTACATTGCCCCAGGTGGGAATTGAACTGCGATCCCTGGTCCCCGCTGTGGTTTCTTAGGCTGCCGCTTACAGGCACACGCCACCGTGCTTGGCCTGACTTAAGCACTCTAACACCCAGAACTGGAGAACCCTTACACTTTGGATAGAACAGTAAATTGGTATACTGCTTTGAAGAACAATTTGGTAAAGCTGAGAATATATATATATTTCCACAAAATCAAATAATGACATTTACAAGTTTCTTCTCCAGAGAACTCTTATACATAAACACACAAGAAAACATGTACAAGAGTGATTTGAGAGACAGTATAAGCAAAAAAATTTACAACCTAAAAGTTCATAAAGAGGAAAATCAGAACATCAGAATATTCAGAAAAAAACTACTATATGGCCGCATGACACAGTAAATTACATGTCAACATGGACACATCTTACAAATATAATTTTAAAAAGTAATTTAAATGTTTAAATGATATCAATGTTGAATTTTAATATATGCCTAAGAAGATACCAAATTCAAGACTGTACTAGCTATTAGTGTGGGGAATAGGAATGTGAAAGGTAAGCGGGTGAAGAGTACCCAGGGGGCTTCAACTTCGTTAAATAAATTTTGGTTTTTTAATTAGTCATGATTACAGAGATGTTCCTTATATTTTTCAGAAATATAAGTTTTTTTTTAAATCCTAGAAAGAAAAACATTGAGAAGCAAGATTAAGGATGATTTTTTTAAAAAATTCTATATTTTAAGTTTTATTGTTATGAATAATAAATATATATTATTTTCATAACAACCAAATCTTTTTTGTTTGGAAACGGGCTTTTCTTTCACAACCTCATACTGTGATATTCCAGTAGTTATATAACCATGAACCTGAATATATCATTGCAGACTTACAGTGGAAAACAATGATTAACAGCTGTTAAGATATTAACAACTAAAACAAAGATATGCTACAATTTTCACTTGAAAATTATAAAAATATTACTAAAAGAAACAGTTATTGTAAGCTTGAATATCAAGTTTTGACTCATAAAAAAATCAAAGAATGGTTACACACTACTAATTACTGTAACCATATATCCTATAGAATCCTCTCAGAATAATCTGCCTAAGAAATAAATTATAGTTTTATTATTTATGTCATTATTAGATTGGTCACTAGGGGGCCCCAAACCGCACAGCAAAAAACATTCAAACGATTACTCAAAACCAAAGGGAAAACTATTATCCAGTATGTGATATGGAAAAACTTAGGTAAATTCCAACAAAATACATCAAATTGTTATAAATAGTTCCTGTCTCTCAAATATTATACTTCTCACCAATGATTTCTTCATTTTAGCTTTAAATTAAAAACAAAAACAAGAATTAAAAAAACTCCATATTTCTTTGTTCCCATTTCTCATCTAAACATAATTTCTCCTCCAGTCATTTTGTTAAATGCTTTTATAATGGAAATCAATGGCATTTAATAGTCAGACCCAAAGGTCAGTTCCATTCCTTATTTTTCTGTTGTTTGAAACTTTATCAGTTCCTATTTCCTGAAACTTTCTGCTTTTTTGATTCTGTGAGACCACAGAATTCAAATTCTTTTCTGTTTAAGAGTCAGATATTAATTACTGACTTAGGTATTCAATTTTTCATGTAACAAATATTCAATACTATGTGACATACTTCATAGATTTCAACAGTAACAACAAGTTTACGGTATAATGGGAGAGATTAAATGACAACTATAAAATAGTGGTACTAAGCTACCACAAGATTAAATAATATAGGGGTGTGCCCAGAAGGACAAATGCTGGAGAAACTCAGCCAAAATAGAATTTCCCATTATCCACATTTCCCATAGCCCTTTGAACTACGGTTAATGAGAAAGCCAGGCACGATGGCTCGTGCCTGTAAACTTCAGCCTATGAAGCGCCTGGGGCTAGGGATCACGGTTCGAGTCCCACTCTGGGCAACACAGTGAGACCTAGTCCCAAAAAATAGTTGGGCGTGGTGGCGCACCCCTGTAATCCCAGCTACCTGGGAAGCTGAGGCTGGGGATTGCTTCAGTCTGTGGTGCAACAGGAATCTGCGGTTCCACAGGCAAAAATAGCGAGACCTAGTCTCAAAAAAATTAAAAAATTTTAAAAAATTAAATGAACTATGGTTAATGACAAAATGTTTAATACTAATCAGAATAAAGGAGTAGACTACAGTACAGTCCTCCAAGTCATCCCTACCCATTCCCAAGCCCCCACATCCATCCCCCAACACAAAGTCCCACACAGGAGCTAAGAAAGCCTAACTTGCCTTAACTAAAATGGATAGGTAATGTCTAACATGTTTAAAGAGAACAAAAGACAATGACTGCTTTTGTGTGCTTAACATTTTCTTCAAAATGTCCTGCAATCTGACTTCCATTTCCTGTCTCTATTAGACATCCGTGAAGTCCAGACTGTCTAATAATTTTTCATAGTACTGCACTATTTGTGAAACTATTTCTTTGGTTTCTAGAACACTACTCTTTCCTAACTTGTTCTTCTACCGCTCCAATTTCTTTTTCTCTCCCTTCTTTTTAGGGCCAGCTCTTCTTTTCATTCTAGACATTGTCAAAGAATTTCATCCAATTCATTCACTTAACTACTAAATATCCATTGTGCTTTATAAATCTGTACTAAGCCAACCACTCTTCCTAACATCACACTTATAACTATACTTGATATAATCACAGTAGGAAAAAAAAAAACGGATTGTCCTAGTTAGCCTCTGTCTTGAAAAAAAAAAAAAAAGAGACTAAATGACCTTCTATCCAGACTAGATTTCACAGCCCTTGGATTCAAGCTTGTTTGGTATGGCTTATATCATGAGATCATTTAGGACCAGATCCCCGAGACTCAAAACCCAACTAAGATGGTGAAGGATACAGGAGCAACACAAAGCAGTCAGACATCTCACAGGACAAGAGATGTCTGAGATGAATCATCAAGTTTTACAAACACAAGGCCATCTATATATAATAATCATATCGCTATACCTTCACATTTACCTATATCTATGTGAGAGTTCCTCCTCTCTATACCTTCACATGTTTGCCTATATATTCCTATGTGAGAGTTCCTCCTCCTAAAAAAAGTGACTAGAAAGTATGATCCTGTTGATTCACAACAATAATTTTTTTCTTTTTCTTAAGGCTGCTGCTACTCAATCTCCTAATTCACAGGAGTTGTGAATGTGTAAGCAGGAAGATGAAATGTGATAAGAGCAAGAGAAATAAAATACTTGTGATAGCAAAAGCACACAGACTAAAGCATTAGATTATGGACAACAGATAAATTTCAATGATGTAGGACATGTTTTGGGCGTACTTGGAGGGTTAAAGCTCACTCAGATACCAGATGAAACTTGCAAGTACACATCCATTACTGTAGTTAATAATTACACAATTTCTCAATCTGCAGAAGGCCACTTCAGTGAGAAAGACCAATACAACCATAACCCTTTATCTTTAGAGTGGTCAGAGTCTGATGAATGGGTCAAAGATTTATAAAACAGGAAAATCTGTATCAGCAGGTTTTATCTTTGCAGAACACTGCAACTAAAAATGCTTATTACAAAATATATGTGGTTGACTTTCTCCATCTTATTGCTAATTCAAAAAAAAAAATTGCACTATTATAAGCCTTTCTATGACTACTTTCCAAAAAACACTAAGCACCATAAAGTTACTCAATGGCATCAAATGACAACATGAAGAGGCAGTATAAGATTACAATTAAAAGTACAGCTTTTTAATAGATTTTGAAGTAACATGTGAGTTAAAATCCTAGTCTGAGTCCATGACACAAAAGAACTATAATCTAAAAAATATTTGTTCCTTTAATTCACTATTTAATGGGGAAATTTGTCTTGATGTTGTATAGTTTTGCTTTTACATTTTTAGACACATGACTGACTGAATTAGTTTGCATGTATGGAATGAGTTGAAGTGGTAGTTGTCTTTCACATACACATCATGTTAGAGCAAAATCTTCCGTCTACCACTGAACTGCCTTGGCAAGTTAGTGGAAAAATGTCCACTACAATCTCTATTGTGTATATGTGTATCCTCCTGCTAATACCACATTATCACAGTTTCTTGATGAAAGGAAACTGAGGGCTTCCAACTCTGTCCTTGTGCAAAGTTATTTTGGCTATTCTTAGCCATCGGAGTTGCAGTAAGATTATAGAAGCAGCTTATCTATTTCTTCAAACAAATCCTACTAAGATGTTAAAAGAAAATTGCATTAAATCTATAGATCAGTTTGAAGAGATTCCATCTTTTTTTTTTTTTTTTTTTTTTTGAGATTAGGTCTTGCTATTTTTGCCTCTGGAACTGCAGGTTCATGTTGCCTGGGGTACCACAGACTCAAGCGATCCCCAGCCTCAGCTTCCCAGGTAGCTGAGATTACAGGCGCACACCACCACGCCCAGCTATTTTTTTGGGACTTGGTCTCACTACGTGCCCCTGGCAGGACTCAAACCATGATCCCTGGCCCCGGCCACAGCTTCCTAGGTTGCCACCATGCCCAGTCAGAGATTCCACCTTAACAATGTTATCTTCCAATCTATGAGAAAGGTATAGCATCACTTATCTAGGCTTATTTTTTAATTACATTACTAATGTTTTGCACCTTTGAGTGTTGAGAGTATATTCTTGCATTTATTCATAGGTATTTGGTGCTCTTTTCACACAATTGCAAATAACATTTTATGTCAGTTTACAAATAGTTCATTCCTAGCATAGAAAACTACAAATGATTTTTATTTGACTTTGCTAAATTCACTTACTAGAATTATTTTTCATAAGTTCCAAAAGGTTGTCTATGTGTAACCATGTCATATGTAAAAGATAAGAGTTTCATTTTTAATGTTTTATTTTACTCTTTTCTTTTTTAAAAATTTTGGCTTAGAATAATTTCTAGACCATTAGTTTAATGTTGAATAAAAGTGGTGAAAGCAACCTACATACCCATGTTATGTTTTAAATCTCTATGATTCACAGCCAAATGTCTTCAATGTCAGAAAGAAAATATTTTAGGTTTTGCAAGCCATACAGTCTGTCACAACTACTCTATTCCATGGATATAGCAGGAAAACAGTCACAGATAGTACATAAACAAATGCATATGGCAAAACTTCACGGTCACCAAATCTGAATTTGCAATTATTTCCATGTGTCACAAAATATTTTGTTTCTTCTTTTTAGCTATTTTAATATGCACAAAACATCCTCAGATCACAGGTGACTCAAAACAGATGATGGACTAGAGTTGACGTACTATCTCAAGGCTGTAGTATCTGCTTTAAATCAGTGATTGCTTTCTTCTATTCTAATACAAGCATTTAATGCAGTAAGTTCCCCCCAAACCCTGCTTTAACTGTATTGTTATTTGTTTCATTTCTGCTGGTACTATTTTTTTAAATTTTTCTAACTGATCTTGTGACTTATTTTCTGAATAGCCTAGTTTTCAATCTTAGTTTTATTCTTTAAGTAATATGTCTTTCCTTCTAGCTATTTTTAAGAATTTCATTTTTTATTATTGAGTTTCAAAAATTTCATTACCAGGTATGATTTTATTTATGCCTATTCTACTTGGTTTGAGATTCTTGGTTTGCGGCCATTGGACTTGAAAATATCTAACCACTATTTCTTCAAATAATTTTTCTAAGTACTCTTTTTTTTCTGGAAACCCAACCACACATAAATACAACAGACAACTTGACATTTTTCATAGACTAATGATGTTCAATTAACTTTATTCCAGTCTTATTTCTTTTTTTGCATTTCATAGGTTCTATTATTGTCTAAGTTCAGTAATCTTTTCAGTCCAATATGTTATTAATCCAATCCAGTGGTTTATTTTTCATTTTCAAGACTGTATTTTTCAACTCTAGATATTCTACTGGAGTCTTTTTTCTCTATGACTATTTGTTTTCCTTATCATACTCATGTCTTTTACCTTCTTGAACACATGAAGCACATTTATAATAGCTGTTCTAATATTCTTGACTGAGTCCATTATCAGAGTCCATTATCAGAAATATTTCTGTTAGCGGGCGCGTGCCAGTAAGCATCAGCCTATGGAGCGCAGCTGAGCCTGGGGATAGAGGTTCGAGTCCCTCCCAAGGCAACATAGTAAAACCTAGTTCCAAAAAATAGCTGGGCATTGTGGCGTTTGCCTGTAATCCCAGCTATGTGGGAAGCTGAAGATGGAGACTGTAACAGTCTGTTGTACCCTGGGCAATGTGAATGTAAGCCTGCAGTTCCATGGGCAAAAATAGCGATACCTAGTCTCCAAAAAGGAAAAAAAAAAAAAAAAAAAAAAAAGAAATATTTCTGTTGATTCTATAGTTGTAGTTTCTTTCAATTGATTGGATTTTCTGATTATGATCTCATGCTCCTGTTTTATTTGCTTTTTTTTTTTTTTTTTTGAGACTAGGTCTCGCTATTTTTGCCCGTTGAACTGCAGGCTCATGTTGCCCAGGGTATCACGGACTCAAGCAATTCCCAGCCTCAGTTTCCCAGATATCTGGGATTACAGGCACGTGCCACCACGCCCAGCTATTTTTTGAGGACTAGGTCTCACTACGAGCCCCCGGTGGGACTTGAACCGCGATCCCTGACCCCGGCCACAGCTTTATAGGCTGCCGCCTACAGGAATGCGCCACTATGCCCGTCTTATTTGTATTCTATAATCTCTGATTTGATGCTGAGTATTTTAATTTCTAAGTGCTAATTATTACTTTATTCCTTTAAAGAGTATTGGAATTAGTTTTGGCAAACAACTGAGTTACTTAACGCCAACTGATACTTTTAAAACTTGCTTTTAAGCACTGTTAGGGTGAGTTTAGAGAGGGCATTAATAAATGGCTGATTTAACCCCACTCCAAGGTCTCTAGCAAATACCTTATGTATGAAACATTTGACTGTGCCTAGTAGAAACATAAACTATTCCCAGCAATGAGTAAGCTGGAAATTGTTCAACACACTGACTTTCAGTGTGACTTTTTCTCCAGCATGGTAGAGTATTACTTTGCATGTAAAGATGAGTTTTCAGTAAGATTTTTAAGGACCAGGCCATAAAGTTCAGCAATATCTTGGTTCAATATATTTCTGTATAGTTGTCTCTGCACCAGTTTCCTTACTCACAAATGCTGGTCACTTGCGCACCTTCAAAAACTCCTGGGATTTATCTGGGTTTCCCTACTCTAAGGTACAATTTGGAAACCCTACAGGCAGTTTTCCTGTAGGCCTCATGTCATTTACTTCCTGTCTCTCAAGGATCACTATCCTGTGCTATTACACAACATCTGAAAACAGCCATCTCTATTTTTAACCTGTTTTCAGGTTGTTTATAATAAAAGGACAATTTTCATAGCAGATACTCCTGCATAGCAAATGTACTGCTTTTAAGTAATCTGTGGGGTTTTTTTTTAGTAGTTTTTCTACCAGTTAAAATATGTACCTTGAAGTTATTGCATTCTAACTTCAAATAAGACTTTATTTGAAGTTCACAGTGTATAAAACATAAGATAAAATAATTCAACTTCCTTCCCTCCTTTTGCATTCTCACAGTTTATACTCTTCTACAAATACTATCAACTCCACATGCATTAATATTTTTACTTTAATAGTCAACAGACTGTGTGTGGACATTATAGGTAAAGGTAAAAAAACATATGCAAGTATTTATCATTTCTGATCTTCATTCTTTGCTGCAGACACACAATTCCATCTGTTCTTTTTTGTCTGCTGCTGCTCATGGAACATATTTTAGCATTTAGCATTTCCTTTTTTTTTTTTTTTTTGAGATTAGGTCTCACTATGTGTTGTCTGGGTAGTCCCGATCTTGCGGACTTCCAGAACTCAGCAATCCCCATCCTCAACCTCCCAGGTAGCTGGGATTATAGGTGCCTGCCACCACACCTTTTTCGGCTGCTTTTTTAAGACCAGGTCTTGCTATGTTCCCTGGGGTAGTCTCAAACCTGAGAACTCAAGTGATCCCAGGTCTCTTTTCTCCCAGCGCTTGGATTACAGGTGTGTACCACCACGCCTAGCTATATTTCAGCATTTCCTGGCAATTCAAATCAACTAGGGATAAATACTTCTACTTTTTACTATGCCCCTCAAAATCTTTGTTTTTCCCTTATTTCTACAGGTGATTTCTGGTAAATATATAATTTTAAGTTGACATACTTTTTTTTTTCTTTCAGCACACATGGATATAATTATACTGTTTTCAATTTTCCATTTTCTCTGGTGAGTAGTCAGTCATAATTCATATTGTCATTTCCATATGTATCATTTATTGTTTATATGCTCTATAGTTTTCAGCAGTTGATGATGTGCTTGGATATATATAACTTTTTGGTGTGTTCATTTAATTTGATTATTTATTGGTTTTTGTTTTGTATTTAACTTCCTTGGGACTAGATAAACTTTTGAATTTGTGAGTTGATAGCTTTCATCAATTTCAGGAATGCTTGACCATGATGTCTTCAAATATGTCCTCTGTCACATTATCTCTTTTCTTTCTGAAACTCTAATTACAAATATATTGGAATTTTTATTATTATCCCACAGTACAGTTCTTCCTTTTCCCTACTCGATCTTTTTGGTTGTGTATCAGCTGGATATTAACATGCTTTCATAGTCACTGGTCCCTTGTCCTGATGCATTGAGAGCAATTTAGTCAAGTAATACATTCTTTGTTTATAATATTGTGTTTTCCACTTTTTAGTTCTTTGGTATAGTTCCTATGATTGTGTTGAAATCTCCCTCCTTCCACATATTTTGTAAGCTTTTACTACTAGGCTTATTAGCTATTTTTTTTTTTCAAAGTTAACTTGAAATCCCTATCTGATGATTCCACCACCTGAATTATTGCTGAGTCTTTGTCTACTGACCTTGCCTTTTTTCTTGTCCAGTACTTTTTTTTTCTAATCATAGGTCAGACACTTTGTATTAAAGCACTTTGCAGGTGGAAATAAGCAATATTTTTCTACAAGACAGAGATTACGTCAGGCCTTCTGTCAGGCCACTGGAATGGAAACTAAAACTAAACTGATCTCCTCTGCAACTGAACTGAATCTCAGACTTTGCTATAGCTGTAATTTTTTTTAATTTTAATTTTACTTTTTTTTTTTTTTTTGAGACTAGGTCTCGCTATTTTTGCCTGTGGAACTGCAGGTTCACGTTGCCCAGGGTACCATGGACTCAAGCAATACCCAGCCTCAGCTTCCTAGGTAGCTGGGATTACAGGCACGCGCTACCACTCCCAGCTATTTTTTTGGAACTAGGTCTCACTACGTTGCCCCAAGCAGGACTTGAACCACGATCCCAGTTCAGCCGCGGCTTCCTAGACTGCCACTTACAGGCATGCATCACCATGCCCGGCCTTATAGCTGTAATTTAAGTTCATCATACTCTTCAAATATTTACAGGGCAGAATCATGATTTTCACTTCAGCAGGACCTGAGATCAGACCCCATGTAGTTTTCCAGAGATCTATCTGTGCCTCACAGTTAAACCACCAACTTTCAAATCTGTAGGAGCACTTTATAAATGTATAAGAACTAAACAATCAAAACAGATGGCAGCTGGTAAGAGCCAGTTTTCTTACTACTGGAATAAGAGTTTATAGATAAGCAAGGAGAAGAAGACTGTTATAATAACCTATATGATAATGGATTCAAGTTGGATATAGCGCTATGAATTAAAGATTAAGTGACTATCAATACAGATGAGTATGGAAAGAAATATTAATAGATATGTATCTATAGAGATAAGTATATGTACATATATTTTCTAACTTTGTCAGGTAAGAGTCTAAAGCAGTAACACCCCAGTAGTAACAAGCACATCCGAGCACCTATATCTTGATTTCTCTGTTCTCCAAAAAAGGGAAAGAATGCTCCTAGAAAAAATGATTCTAGGATTAGAGCAGAAAATATACAAGATTAATATGGAGAATTATGTAGTTCCAAAAAGTAAGGCAGTGCATATTGATAGGACATATTGATAGGAGGCACACATATTGATAGGAATATATATGACAAATAGACATAGGAATCAATTGAAAGAACTCCCAATGGCCAAAGCTGGAGCAAATTTACACACACACACACCAACACCCATATTGATAGGAATATATATGGTAAGTAGACATAGTAATCAATGGAAGGAACTCCCAACGGTCAAAGCTGAAACAAATTCTCACACACACATGCACACCCCAATTGAATTATTATCTAAAATATAAAGTAACTACCCATGAGTTCATACTGAAGTGAAAAAAGATTGAATAAGTGTATAAACAAGGCAGAGGGGACAAACCTCCTGAATGGGACAATGTCAAATAATTTGGTAAACACTCTACCCTTGAGAAGGAGAAACATAATTATCCACTCCTTAAGTGTGGCTAACATAAATAAGTGACTTCTTTGCAAAAAGCATAGTATAGAGTGGAGAAAAGGGTAACGGTGGAGAAATTTGACACTGGCTCAACCAGGTGATTGCTGATATTGACAAAACGTTGCCTTAATAGGATGTGATTAAAAAAAAAAAAAAGCATTTGACATCTCTAGTCTTCCTCCTAATAACCTAAGCCACTAGTTAAATCATTAAAAAAAAGCCCGGGCATGGTGGCACATGCCTGTAAGCGGCAGCTAGGAAGCCACAACTGAAACCGGGGGTCGCAGTTCGAGTCCCACTGGGGGCACGTAGCGAGACCTAGTTCCAAAAAAATATAGATAGCTGGGCATGGTGGTGCATACCTGTAATACCAGCTACCTGGGAAGCTGAGGTTGGGGATTGCTTGAGTCTGTGGTACTCTAGGCAACATGAGCCTGTGGTTCCACAGGCAAAAATAGTGAATACTAGTCTCAAAAAAAAAAAAAAAAAAAAGGATAGAGACAAATACCATAGCCTACAAAATACCTGAATAATACTTGAAATTTTCAGTCATCAAAAACAAGTTTGTTAAAAAGTAAACCTGGGTGCGCTCTCTCTTTCTCTCTGCTTTAAGCATGATTAGAGAATTCGCTTCATTTTCCAGTTCCATACCTTGTTTTCTGTAGGCCACATGATTTCTTTCAGTCCTGTTTCTCCCCACAGCCTACCTTTCAGAAGCCAGTTTCCTTACATTATGTGAATGCCTAACAATCTTCCCAAATAATAGGAGAAATAAAGATAAATTATACTATTTCTGTAAATATTACATCACAACTATAGAACACATAAACATCCAAGGAAATGATAATAGAAGGAAAATTTATTTTTTAAATCATAGATCTGAATAGAGTCTAGTATCCAAAAATATAAAGAACTCTTGTAACTCAATAACAAAAAGACAAACAATCCCATTTAAAAAAATGAATGAAGAGTTGAATAGATACTTCAAAGTATTCAAAGATATTCAAATGACTAACAAAAATATGAGAAAATATCAATGTACAGTTTTATAGCCATTAGAATGATTATATTAATTTTTTTAAGGAAAACAAGTTGGGGCAAGGATGTGGAGAATTTGAAACTCAGGTGTATTGCTATTAGGAATATAAAATGGTGCAGCAGTTGTAGAAAACAACTCAGTAACTTAAATACAGAATGATCCACCAATTCCACTCCTATATATCAAAAGAAGTGGAAAAAAATATTCAAAGAAAACTTTGTACACAAATGTTCACAGCAGCACTATTCACAATAGCCAAAAAGTTTTAAATAACCCCAAAATTTATCAACTGGTAAATGGATAAAGAAATGGTGGTGTGTTCATATGGTAGAACTTATTCAACCATAAAAAAAAAAGTGAATTATTGAGTCATGCCATGTGGGAGCCCATCTCAGAGATGAGAAACTTGTAATATAAATCTTTGCAAGTTGAGCTCTTGGCCCCCCGCAGGAGGAACAGATTGGGAGCTGACCAGAATCTTC
This sequence comes from Uropsilus gracilis, assembly GCA_004024945.1. Taxonomy (NCBI): domain Eukaryota; kingdom Metazoa; phylum Chordata; class Mammalia; order Eulipotyphla; family Talpidae; genus Uropsilus; species Uropsilus gracilis. Next base: position 17,723 of record PVHY01016334.1, on the reverse strand, counting down.
TGGGGACCCCCTAGGGGCGTAGCTCTCTGGACCCCAAGTGTGGGAGTGCTGAAGTCATGAACTGCATCTTTATTAAGAAAATGTAGGAGCCCCGCCGTCAGATTCTATATTTTAATTAGATTCTCTGTGGAGAGTCACTGAGATACTAGAATGAGCCCGAGGCAAGGAAAACTGGGAGAACCAGATAAGCTTTACAACCAAGGAATAACCTTGGGTAACTTGAAACCAACTTTTATTATCCTAATTCCCTAAAAATGATTGCTTAGGAATCATTAGTATCTAATGATAATCTATTTTCTCTTAAGATATTAATTTCTGTCTTTCGCATTATAGTTCTCACGCGGTCACTTCTGCCTCTCGCTGAGATAATGCACCCACTACTCATTAGATGCCCCTCCCCTTGGAATGTTAAAGTAGCTTGTTTAACAATATAAAAATGTGGCCCAAAAACCTAGAAAAAGGCAGCAGATTCCTCGATCACTAAATTCGTGTCTGTGACCATCATTCGCCTGCCTGAGTTTTTCCTGTCTGCCTAAAGCCCACACTCAGTGGTCTTTCTTGCACGGCCGGTCCGTAGCAATGCCATACTATAGATGAACCTTAAAACATGTGATTCTATTTACATGAAATACTTATTATAAGCCAGGTGCGGTGGCTGTGCACCTATAATCCAAGCGCTGGGAGGCAAGAGGACAGGGATCGCTTGAGTTCGCGGGTTTGAGACTACCCTGGGCAACATAGTGAGACCTGTTTCTTGAAACAGCAGCCAAGCATGGAGGCAGGCACCTGTAATCCCAGCTACCTGGGAGGCTGAGGCTGGGGATTGCTTGAGTCCGCAGGATCAGGACTACCCCAGGCAACACAGTGAGATCTAGTCGCAGGAAAAAAAAGAAAAGGAAAGAAAAGAAAAAAGAAATATCCACTATAAGCAAGTCCACACAGACAAAAGTAGATGAGTGGCTGCCAGAGGATGGGAAAAGGAAAAATAGGGAATGACTCCTTTGTTGTGACGGAAAAGTTCTGGAATCAGATAATGTTGATGGTCACATAATATATTAATGGAGTTGATGCTACTGAATTGTACACCTCCAAATGATTAATACATTTATATGCATTTCACCACCAAAAAAAGTGAATAGATAATTTTTTTAATCTAGAAATTGATTTTGGATAAAAATGAAAGATTGAACAAATATTTAATTTCATTCCTTCTCAAAATTGTATAAAATTATAATGAGGCATAATTAAGTCACAAACAAAAGTCTTAAGACTAGAAAATAGAAAAACCAGAGTTAACTAACAGTAAATCTGAGAAAGCTGAATCCTAGACCACAAGTGAAAAGTCAAAAACCAACCTGACTTAGCCCACAGAATTCTTAAAGGCTCAAATTGGTAACAGATGGTAGGTACTTCTATAAATAAGTGCAAAGGGAGAGTTAAATAAGGAAGGTTGATTAAAAGTTCTACAAGAAATGGCTTAACCTCTCAATGCCTTCCTAAATTCGATGTGGGTGGATTACGGCATGGCTTTCACCAGGACAAAATTCTAGAGAATTATTCTATGAAGGTTATGAACAGAGGAACATAAAGAATAGTGCAGGAAGATAGAATTACAAAAAACAGGAGATTAAGTGAACACACACACACACATACACACACACATTACACACACACATACACACAGCTGAAATCCTGAGCCTACTTCCCTCACTCTGCTCCCAGAAAACCAGCATATCTAGGCTTTTTATTCACTAGGTAGAAGAAAAGAAGTCACAAGTAGATATCAAGGGCTCTCTAATAAATGGAAAAGCCAGGTCACCCTACACTAAACTCAGCGTCAACAAAAGTACCACCAGTACTACTGATGTACTCAGAGAGTTTCCAATTTAGAGTCACACCCGCAGACAGCTAAGGATCACTACTCATGTGAGGAAAGTCTCAATCACCAAAGAAAAAACAAAACAAATGAAACATATACACAAATAAAGAACTTGGAGGAAAAACAGACAATGTTGGAAGGGTAAAATTTTAACTTAGAAAAAGAAACTTACCCATATCATTAATATACTTACAGAGGTAAAAGTGGATATTCCACCCATAAAAAATAGGATACTTTTAAAAGAATTCTCGGAAATTAAACTTCAAGAAATTTATGCAATGAAGAAGAAAACAAAGACAAAAACCAAAGAAATAATCCAAAATGTTCCAGAATTAACAAATATAAATTTCCCAACTGAAAACACAGAAAATACAGTATGAGAGATTAAAAACATAAAGATACACCCACACCAAAATATATCTCTTTGAAATTTCAAAGTAGTGGAACAAAACATATCCAACAGCCTTCAGAGATGGAAAAAATGGCTATAGCAGATGAAGAATCAAAACAGCAGTCGCAGTATAAATTACAAGACAAACAAAAATCATGGGAATTCATAAGGAAAAATTATTTGCAAACTGAATGTTACACACAGTCAAACTAATAATCAAGGATGAGAAGAAAATAAAGGAATTTCAGAAAAAACAAAATGTCAAATAATTTGCCCCTTCTTTTTTCAACAAAATGTAAACATAAACCAAGAAAAGGGAGAGAAGAAATAGAAATCCCAACACAGAAGAAAAGAAAATTCCTAGAAAGATAGCTGGGCACTAAAACCAAACAGAAACAACTCCATTGGAGCACTCTCCTCTGAGAGGGACATCTTGAAGACAATTACATTGACAGACTAAATGATATGAAAAAATAGGAAATTTGAATGCGTGGTAGAAAAAATTTGAGTTAGTAATAAGGACCAAAAAAGCAAATAAAAAATGTCCTAAGTTGAACTCAGGTAATGTAATTCAAATCACAGGTTAATACCAAACAGCGAAGAGTTGAGGGTGGTCAGCACTGGGGAAATAAAGGGCTGATAACTACCCTATCTGAATAATTCCCTGAAAAACTACTTACTTAACTCATTAAACCTTGAAAAAAATGACTATTACAAAATGTGGAAGACATGGAAATAAAGTATTTAAGGATTATTTCCAAAGGACATTGTGACAACTAAATACAATATCTGGAAATTCAGAAGGCTAACAAAGTTATCCAGCAAAGTAAAAAAAAAAAAAACAAATTTTAAGGGGAAAATATGCAAGAAAAAGCATCACTTTTTAATAATTCTGGCCAAATCTATACCATCAGTAGCAGAAATCCTTCTTTTTTTTTTTTGAGACTAGGTCTCGCTATTTGCCCATGGAACTGCAGGCTCACGTTGCCCTGTACCACGAACTCAAGCAATCCACAGCCTCAGCTTCCCAGGTAGCTGGGATTTACAGGCGAGCACCAACACGGCCAGCTATTTTTGGGGGGGAACTAGGTCTCGCTGTGTTGCCCCGAGCAGGACTCGAACCGCAATCCCTAGCCCCAGCTGCTTCATAGACTGAAGCTTACAGGCACCAGCCAACGTGCCTGGCTAGTAGCATAAATCCTTAAGGCTCTTATATTTGTTTCCTAGTACATACAGTGGGTACAATAGTATCTCATAGGGCTGCTGTGAGGCTTATATCAGATAATGAGTATAAAGTGCTTATAGTAATATTGGATATAAAAGTTACTAACATAGGTCATACTCTACTTGTTTCTAAGTAACTGAAATTCTTCTTTATATCAAATCATCTATTCTAAGTCACAGTGATATTGAAACATTTACTTGAATGCCTACCTTGTCCACTCAAATATCAGGGCCTCCACTCTTTTTCACATCTCCTAAAAATTAGATAGAGAGAAAACTGATTATCTGAGAAAAAGAGAAATAACAATTAGTGAAAGTTGTTTATAAAAGAATATAGACAGGTATAATAATTTACTATACCTGAAAAACTACTCATGCCACCTTACTTTATCTTATACTATTTAATTTAGTTATGAACCTTCACTCTCACTAGGTCAGCAAATAAAATTGAAAACTTTCTACCAACCATATATTGACTCAGTATTGCTGTCACAAATATTTTTCCATTTCAAAGTCGGTAAAGTTTCCATCCAATCTATGCACAGATTGTCTTCCCCAAGTTTAACTGTTATTATACTTTGGTGTATTTGAGGAAACTTCAGGAAAGAAACAAAGAGACAAAAATTATAGAACAGAATCGAAATCCTGGGCAACAAACAAGGAACAGTTTAATTCATACGTACCTAAGAATTATGGAATAATTTTTTTATGGAATAATGGAATAAATTGTAAATAAATATTTTATTTAATACAAATATAAGAATATATAATGAATAAATATACCATGCTAGTAACTTTCTGTCACTTCTTTTGTGTTCCCACAACTAGCAAATAACAGCTCTCATTTGCAATAAGGGATTGTTCCACACTTTTTTTTCATCCATACTTGTATCCTTATAGACATAACTGTATATAACAGAGTATCTGCCTTCTACCAGAAGTTTTAAATATTCATCTAAGTCTAACTGCACTGTGCTAGTCTACTGTTATATTACACCAGCTGTACAATCCCAACCACTTTTCCTATGGAGAACAGCACAATTTTCAATTGAAGGAACACCATTCTTTATCTTGGCAACAAGACCAGAGTTTGAATAGCAAGAATAAGAATGGGTTCCATCAACACAACTCTTCCTCCTAGAAGTATCTTTCAGCCACAGATCTCTCATAGTGTTTCTAAGTATATATGTTACTAAGTAGGATTTTCATAATATAAAATTTGACCTCCAAGATAGCTTTGATTTTTTTCCCTTTACCAACACATTAAATAAAAAGAGCAGCTATCAACATTTTACATGGGAAGGAGTTTTTGCCAATTTTATTGATCAAATTGACATTTAACATCGTACTAGTTTAAGGTAAACTATATATATATAATGATTTGCTATATATATCAAAATGATTACTACAGTAAGTTTAGTTAATATCCATCACCTCAGAATTATATTCTTTTTTTATGATTCCTTTTAAGATCTAACTTCAACACTCAGCAACACCACACAGAATTGATAACAAGTCACCATGCTGTATATTACTACCCCATAATTTATTTCACTTATACACAGAAGTCTGACCAACTTCATCCATTTCCCCCCCAGTCTCTAATAACTACCACTGAGTTCTACTTCTATGCCTTTGATTTTTTTTTTTTTTTTAGATTCCACAGAAGTGAGTTTATACACTGTTTCTCTGTCTGACTTACTTCAGGTGACATAATGCATTCAAAGTCTATGTTATCACAAATAACAATATTTCCTTTTCGTGATTGAATAATATTCCACTCTATATGAACCTAATTTCTTTATTCAGCATCACCTTTCTTCAAATATATGGCCAAAGTAAGTTTTCTGTATTACATGCCAGTTCTATATTTTTACATATATTTTTTATTTGTAGTTTCTGTTCTACAGAAATAGTTAATACTGAAGGTTATCTGCAAACTAAATACTAGTACTATAAATTTAAAACTCCTCCCAAAAAAATATTGAGTCAATATTCAGACTAAAATACTCATTGAAACCCAACTATTTCTCTAGCTCAAATGTAAAGTACCCAACATAAGTACAGTAACAATTTTGACACCAAATAATTGCAAAAATCACTAAAATTATAGGTTAAAGCTATAGAATTCAATAAATATGTTCAATATTCACAATGATACTGGTTTTCATGGTTTCATTGTTTAAAATTTGAGAGAAATTCACCTAAAAAGTAACTACCTTAATTTTCATTATTCCAAGAAAACAATTTAATTTCTACAAAATATCTCTAAAGGAATAAAGATTAATTTATCTTAGAGAATCAGAGTTCATGTCAAGCTTTATAGAATGATTGATGACCACATTTCTTCTTCCAAATATAAAATATACATAGATTGTCACTTAGAAAAGATAAGGCATGAAAAGCACTTAAGCTCCAATCTAGCATTAATAATTGCTCCACAAATATTTCCCTTGAGCACTCTTTCTGCTTTGATTCTATATTCCAATAAAACCAGCTTACTTTATTTCTTTATAATGACTTTATGTAAGATTATGAAAACAATATAAACACGTATTAGGACAAATGTAGACTGAACAATTTAAAATGACTAATGAACAACAAAAGTAGACAAATACTGTATCAGTGGAGAAGACAAAAGCACCTCTAAACCATTACTATATTAACACATATCTTTGTTTACAAAGATTTTTAAGGGAGATGTATATGTAATATTTCTGAAAAATATTTTTCTATTCAAGAAAATTTAACCATAATTAAATCTACACTGAATTTTTACTCAAAAATGTTTTCTTTAGAAAGAGCAATGCTCAATTTCTCCGCATTTGTAAATTGTGTAATAAAACATAAAATCACTAAGGAAAAGTGAAAACAGTAACCCCATTATGTCACTTTTAGAGATCGATCCATATGTAAAAGTATCACCAATTCCACGCATATTCCAAACTTTTAGAAGTAGGTTAAGTGCAGCAGCCTAGGAAGCCGCGGCAGGAACCGGGGATCGCAGTTCGAGTCCCGCACAGGGCAACATAGAGAAAAATAGCTGGGCGTAGTGGAGCGCGCCTGTAATCCCAGCTACCTAGGAAGCTGAGGCTGGGGATTGCTTAAGTCTGTGGTACCCCGAGCAACGTGAGCCTGCAGTTCCACAGGCAAAAACAGCGAGACCTAGTCTCCAAAAAAAAAAAAAAAAAAAAAAAAAAAAAAAAAAAAAAAATGTAGGTAAGTGGAAGAACAAGAGGGCATAAAAAATTCAACACTACCTCAACAGTGTTTTTGTTTATAATGTTTTTATCTTAAAAACATATTGAGTCTTTCATTTGGCTTGTGTGTTGTCATGAGCACTGATATTCTCAGATTAGTATTTTAAGAAACATTTATCTATTTCTAAGTATGCGAGATAGCATTAAAAACTACATAACATGATGTATAGACATGCTACCTTGGAAAAAGCTTGGCAGTTTCTCAAAAAATTAAACATACAATTACCCAGTAATCCCACCCTAGATACACACGAAGGAGAAGTAAAAATATGTGTCCACATAAAAAATTTTACATTCATAGTAAGGGAAAACAACTCAAAAGGGGGAAACAACCCAAACATTCATCAGTTAATGAATGGATAAATGAAATATAGAATGGAATATTGTTGAGTCATAAAAAGAGATCAAGTACTATTACATCCCACAACCTAGATAAACCCTGAAAATATGCTAAAGAGAAAGAGTATGAGATTCCATTTACATGAAATACTCAGAACAGTAAATCCATATAGATAGAGACAGAAGTAAAACACTGGGAGAAGGAGAAAATGTGGTGTTAAATGCTCAGTGGGTGTGGGGCTTCCTTTAGGTATTGAAAAAAAAGTTCTGGAACTAGATAATAATGATTTTGGATAATAGTGTGAATATCTTTAATGACACTGAAACATGCATTATATCTCATTTGATAAAAGAAACCCTATCTAACGAAAAGCAGTGTTAACATCTTGCCAGAAAAAATTAACTTCCAAAATAAATGTTGATTATTCTGGCACCTCTATTTTTCTTTAATTGGGGTGACATTGGTTTATACCATTGTATGTTTTAGGGTTATAGGTTTACCTCTTTGAATATGTTATCATACCATGCCCACCAACAAAGTACCAACTATCTTCCACCACAGTTCATTGAGTCTACTTCACTCTTTGCTCCCAAATCCTGGTATCCTCAGTTCTCCAGTTAGAGTGCAGGGTGGTTTTGTTGTTGTTTTTTTTTTTTTTGGGGGGGGGGTTCGGATGGTAGGTTAGTTTTGTCTGTTCCTTTGCTTGCTTGCTTGCTTTACATTCCAGATATAGAAGTGAAATCATTCATTATTTATTTTATTTTTTTTTCAATTTATTTATAGATAAATTTCACATCATTGTAATCCCAGGGATTACCCCCCTCACCCTCCCCACTGTTCCCCCCTCTTTCCCTCCTTTTCCAAAGTTGTGTGCTTCAGTTTGGTGCTTGTTTTGACTTTTCCTCAAGGTTTTTGTTTATTTTTCGCTATATCCCATATATTAGTGAAACCATTTGGCTTCTGTCTTTTTCTTTTTGACTTGTTTCTGCTAATATGATTTCTTCTAAGTACATCCATGTTGTTATAAAATCATTGAATTGGTTATTTTTAATTGATGAGTAATATTCCATTGTGTATATATATATCGATTTTTTTCATCCAGTCATCTGTTTTGGGGCATTTAGGTTGCTTCCATGTCCTTGCAATTATAAATAGTGCTGCAGTAAACATTCGAGCACAGGTGTCCCTTTGTACCCACATTGAGAGGTCTCTTTTGGGTAGATTCCCAATAGAGAACTGCTCTCACATGCAGACATGTGCCTACTATGTGCCATGTACCATACTGGCTAGTTTAAATGCATAAACACAGAACTGTTGCAACAATTCTAGGAGATATTGATTTCCTGCATATCTTAGTTGTAGAAATGTCCATTCAGATCTTTGGTCCATTTTTTTAATGGGGTTGTTAACCTGTTCGAGTTCTTTATACATCTTGAATAGTAGCTGACTATCAGATATATGATGTGCAAATATTCTCTCCCATTCAGGAGGTATCTTTTTGTTAAAACTTTACTGGTAATTTGATAAGAACACTATAACAAATGTTAAACCTTTTTGTATAATGCCCAATCCTTAAATCTTTTGTATAATGCCCAATCCTTAAATTTTTCTAATTGTTAGAAATTTCCATAAAACCCTTAGCAAGAGTTTTGCAATGCTTAGTCTGCCAGGGTAAGAATCTAAAAAATTTGAACAAATTTTAAAATAAATTTCAGTATAGAAGAGAAATATGTTTCTTTCCAATGAACAGGGCAAAAGATGAAACACATTTAAGAGAGAAAAACTTACCTGGTATACTTTAACATTCACAAACTTATCTCTAACATTCTTTTATAATTTTGATGTTTAATAGAGGACAGCATCAAAAACTTCCAGAGCAAATGTAATAGGACTCAAATTAACTACTTTACTTCAAATACAAGAAAAAGTCTACAAACCCTAATTCTAAGACAGAGTCAAATGCAGTCACCCATAAAAATATACTAAATATTCAGTAACCATCTTCCTGTCTGTTCCCAGTGGGGTAGGAGGACAGTAGGTTCTTGATAAACAATACTTAATTATCTAAATTATCAAATTAAATAAAAGTGTCACGCTAAAATAATAACTTCTACTTTGAGCCACACAAATCAGGTAATGAAACTCAAGGCTTTACACATAATATTAACTCATTTCAGTTTCCCTACACCTTATGAACAATTAAGTAACTTATCTAAGGTGGCAACACTAGTACCTAGTGAAGTCAGGATTCAAACCAAGGTCATCAGACATAAAGTAATTTTTGCAAAAATAATCCAAGAATGGACTACAAAGGGACATATTTTAGTTTAACTGGCAAATATTCATATTCTCTCTTGAATGCAGCATCTAAATACTTAGGGAATGAGGAAAAAAAGTGCTTGGAAAGAACACTACTGAAGAATAATGAGAGGTGTCTGGGGAAACATGCAGACATGTGCCTACTATGTGTCATATGCCATACTAACTAGTTTAAATGCATGAACACAGAACTGTTGCAACAATTCTAGGAGATATTATCTGTATCGTCTTCTTTTACATAAAAGGAAACTGAAGCTTAGAAAGTTTAGAAAGGTCCAAAGTTAAAAAAATTGCAAGGAATAAAAATGGAAATAGACCATGAATCCGGCTGATCAATAAATATTTAGTAATTGTAACTACTATGTATCAAGGCTAGAAGAGGTACTTAGAATATTAAAGATTCCCTACATGCAGCTCAAACCAGTCCTATTTTCCTTTTACTTAGGGACTAAATCATTGAAAATCCCCCATAGATTTTTTTCATTTAATAGCTTTGCTTTAAATAATTATTCATACTTTTGTTATATAAGAGATTATTGGCCAAAACCCCAGAAAGGTAATTGCCATGAAAACTGAACAGACTTTGAGTAGAAAATGTGAAAATATAAAAATATAAGCAATTCTGCCCCTTGTGCATGACTGCAAACATATCACTGGATGGAGAAAAACATTTTGAAAGATATACTCCACATATTCCAGAGAATGATTTAAACCATTAAGCATTCTAGGACGCTTTTGAAGGGCTGTCAGATTTTAAACACCAACAGTGAAATTTCAAAAACAACAGGAGAAGTCAGCACCAAAGCTAGTTTAACATTAATAATAAGTGATCTAATAAATAGGTCTATGTTTGCCCAGTCAGGTTTTGCTTATTATGTCAGTTGGAAAGCAGGAAGGAAACTGGTTTTAACTCCCATACAACCTGGATCATGACATCTCTTTATCAGCAATATAGCTAATGTCAGCATAACACTGAGAAAGTGCAAATTTAAAACATTCTTTTCCCACTGTTTTTATAGTTCATTCATGATATAGAATTGAGATGACCTCTTTAGGAGGGAAAGGGGTAATTTATATTTATTGAGAATCTTCTATGAGCCAGATATTACCTGAATTTTCTCATTTAATTCTCACAACCACCTCACAAGATATTAATCTTGCCTTTTAAAGGAAGAAAGAGAAGTTTTCAGGAATGAAGTAACTTTTCTAAGGTCACATAGCTAGTAAAGAGGCAGAGCCAAGGTTCAAACTCAATGTCAATTATTATAATGTTCCACAACACTAAACAGCTGTCTGTTTCTTCACTTAAAAAGAAACTTTCACTTAAAAACTTATAATTTAATCAGAACAAAGAAAGCAGGAAAATGGTGATCTGGATTATGAACTGGCTTGTATTTCAAAGTACTGTAAAATAATGTTGCCCTTTTAAAAATTCCTGGGAAGGTCACTGTGAAGGAGAACATAAAATGCCTTGAAGTCAAAATACTAGGTTTTCAAATAGACCAAAGTGCCAAACAATTGTAACTTTCAATATAATCAACAGAGAACCAAGTTTAAAAAACCTGACTCTACATAAAAACAAAGGTGTTTAAAAGATAGTGTAAGATAGTATAAGCTAGCTCAAAGCAACATTTTCCAGAGTTAACTCCACAGGAGACAAATTCTGACAAAAATACTGAAAGATAATGAGCTTCCATAGTCAAACAAGTTTGAGAAATGTTGGGATTAATGCTAAACCTGTGTCTTTTACTCACTGCAAATAGCACAATGTCATACCTGTAAGTTCTCTGTAGTCAGTCGATCTGGGTTTGATTCCTGACTCTTCCACTTACTAGCCTAGACATGTGATGTTAGGCATATTATTTACCACTCAGGACCTCAGTTTTCTTATCTGAAGAGGGAGAGAGAGGACCAGGGGAGAGGGGGAGAGCATCAAAACAATGAGCACTCAATAAATGTTAAATTATTAGTAGCAATATCATTTCCTTGAACTTTTAATATACTGACAAAAGTTGGCACTCATTGTGCATTCTCAAGGGGAAGTGAAAGGGATATATGTAAGTACAATATTTCCCAGATTTGCATGATTAACTCCCATTTTTAACAGATCATCCTTCAAGAATGACTAATAATGTCTTTTTAAAAAAATACTTTCAGAAGTAATAGCAAATCTGTTTTAAAAAAAAAAAACCACTAAAATCTGTTTTTTAAAAAACAGAGGAGCATGGTATATCAGAGAAAACATAGAGCTCTGCACCCCTTCTTCCCATAACTTGCCCTATATATCTGGCTGTTTTTGAGTTGCATTCTTAATAATAAACTAGAAATACTCCTTACAGATTCCAGCAAATGGATTCTGCCAGAATCTGTTCATGTTATACAATGGGACATTATTTTATTTTCCATTTGCATAGCCCTCAATGGTTTATAAGAAATCAGAGCAATCATTCAACTCTCCAAGAAACTGTGAGGAACCTATTCAGTCATCATCCAGCCTGGAATCACCTGAATAAGAACAGAAATGCATTCCATTATCAAGATATGGCCTCTAAGACTTGTATTTACTTGAAGTCAATATTCAAATCATGGTATTTTTTTTCTATTTGATTTGCACCTATTTGAAAAATTACAGGCATTGTTGGAAAAGCCAGTTATGCTACCTTCCACTTAGAATTTTTTCTAAGCAATACATATAAGGATCTTAAGAAATGCTTACACCCTTTGATCTAACAAATTCATTTCCAAGAATCTATACTATGAAAATAAATAATACAAGGTAAAACATTATACAAGTATACATTATTGTGTATTTTTCACACAATTATTTAATATTCTAGAAAATTAGAAATACTAGTTGGGTGTGGTGGTATGCACCTGTAATCCCAGCTACATGGGAGGCTGAGGCTAGGGATCACTTGAGTCTGCAGGTTTGAGACAACCCTGGGCAACATAGCATGACCTAGACTCTTTGCTTTTTGAGACTAGGTCTCGCTATGTTACCCAGGGAACCACAGACTCATGTTGTCCGGGGTACCATGGACTCAAGCAATCCCCAGCCTCAGCTTCCCAGGTAGCTGCGATTACAGGCACGCGCCATCACACCCAGCTATATTTTTTTGGAACTAGGTCTTGCTACATGCTCCTGGCAGGACTCGAATAGTGATCCCTGGCCCCAGCTGCAGCTTCCTAGGCTGCTGCTTACAGGTATGCACCAGCATGCCTGGTCAGACCTAGTCTCTTTAAAAAAAAATTACAAATATTCAAAAAAGCCTAATCTTAGAGAAAAGAGTAAATAAAATTTTATTGCTGGGCATGGTGGCGCAAGACTGTAGGTGGCAGCCTAGGAAGCCATGGCCGGGGCCAGGGATCAAGGTTGGAGTCCCGCTGGGGGCATGTAGTGAGACCTAGTCCCCAAAAAATAGCTGGGCGTGGTGGCACACGCCAGTAATCCCAGCTACCTGGGAAGCTGAGGCTGGGGATTGCTTGAGTCTGTGGTACCCCAGGCAACGTGAGCCTGCGCGGTTCCATAAACAAAAATAGCAAGACCTAGTCTCAAAAAATAAAAAGCCTAATCTTAGAGAAAAGAGTAAATAAAATTTTATTAAGGATTAAATAAAAAATACTACATTGATTGTATTAGTTATTTCAAATGTTATTTTAAATTATCATTATAATATAAGCATAATTTTCCAAAACCAACAAAGTAACAAAATGTCAAATAATCAAAAATTAAGATAAAAATGAATCTATAAAGAAATACACCAAATTGTCAGTTGTAACTGAGTTGAGCCATCAATGAACCTTCTTCCTACTTTATATTTTGCAACTTTTCTTTATTGTCTATATCTATTAAAATTAAAAAAAAAAAAAAAACTCAATGCCGGGCACGGTAGCATATACCTGTAAGCGACAGTTTATGGAGTCGCGGTGGGGCCTGAGGATTGCAGTTCGAGTCCCGCCCAAAGCAACACAGCAAGACCTAGTCCCAAAAAATAGCTGGGTGTGGTGGCGTGCGCCTGTAATCCCAGCTACCTGGGACGCTGAGGCTGAGGATTGCTTGAGTCTGTGGTATCCTGGGCAATGTGAACCTGCGGTTCCACAGGCAAAAATAGCAAGACTAGTCTCAAAAAACAAAAAAATTAATAAAATCTCAGACGTTTAATTTTTTTTTTTTTTTTTTTGAGACTAGGTCTCGCTCTTTTTGCCCGTGGAACCGCAGGCTCTCGTTGCCCGGGGTATCACAGACTCAAGCAATTCCCAGCCTCAGCTTCCCAGGTAGCTGGGATGACAGGCGTGCGCCACCACGCCCAGCTGTTTTTTTGGAACTAGGTCTCGCTACAGGGCCCACGTGGGACTCAAACCGCAATCCCTAGCCCCGGCCGCTTCATAGGCTGACGCTTACAGGCACGAGCCACGGTGTCCGGCCCTCAGACGTTTAAATTTTTCTCCTTAACTCTTACTTCCTATCACCTAGTATTGAGCTAAAGTTCTAACAGATGACAAAAGAAACAAATGACATAAGTAGCCCTGGTGATTAAAAAGAGTGAAAATTGTGGAATGTGGTTTTTCTTAAATGCTATCTGCTATTTTATGAGAGGCAAAGACAGTTAAATATCCAATAAAGCTCTATTTTCTGCTAATAAAATTGTTGTGTTTGCATCATAAAATCCCCATGCCAACTTATCTCAGTGTTCTGCAAAAACACCTTTATCATGAATTTAAGTAGTCTGAGCACATACTTGAAAAGTATGCCAAAGATAATTGTAATGTAACCTTTGGTTTTGAGAAAGATATTTTGGGACAGGGAAAACTTTCAAGCTATTATTCTTGCAACTTGGGAGTGATAAAACTTTTAAGCTATTATTTTTGCAACTTTGTTGACACATGTTCTATCTCCAAAGGTAAACATTTAATATACAGCATTTCAGATCATACTTTATATGACTTAAAAAGTATTGTTGTGCTATTACTGGACATGCTACATATTACAATCCCCTCCTTTTTAAGGAGTCAGAACTTTCTACACTCCCCCCCAATTTGGCACCAAGCTTTGCAAGGTCCTGACAACCTAAATGATTTCTCATGCCCAATTTGGGTTCAGGATTATCTCTATCCCCCTACCCACTACTCAGAGACAAGTTTGTTGAGATTAAAAGACCGAGTAAGCCTAAATTGTTTTCTATCTCTTCCTTCCTCTTCACCCAGGGCTAAGCCTTTCCAAAGAAAAAAAACTATGCTAGGGTTCTTTAAAAAGTGCTGAGCAGGCCCGACACGGTGGCTCATGCCTGTAAGCTTCAGCCTATGAAGCGGCCGGGGCTAGGGATCACGGTTCGAGTCCCACCTGGGGCCCTTAGTGAGACCTAGTTCCAAAAAAATAGCTGGCTGTGATGGCGCGCACTTGTAATCCCAGCTACCTGGGAAGCTGAGGCTAGGGATTGCTTGAGTCTGTGGTACCCTGGGCAACGAGAGCCTGCAGTTCCACAGGCAAAAACAGCGAGACCTAGTCGCAAATTAATTAATTAATTAATTGAATGTACTGAGTAAGGCTGGGCATGGTGGTGCATGCCTATAAGCAGCAGCTTAGGAAGCTGGGGCCCTGGATCATGATTCAAGTCCCACCAGGGGCATGCTGCGAGACCTAGTTCCAAAAATATATAGATGGGCATGGTGGCACATGCCTGTAATCCCAGCTACCTGGGAAGCTGAGGCTGGGGAATGCTTGAGTCTGTGGTAGCCTGGGCAACGTGAGCCTGGAGTTCCACAGGTAAAAATAGTGAGACCTACTCTTAAAAAAAAAAAATGTGCTGAGCAAAGGCCACAGAAAGCCAAACAATGATTAGCAGAAGGAAACAATGAACAAGTCACCTAGTTTTGTGCATAGTCCAGTATCTCAGTATGCCATCATAAACATATTTTCCACAAACTAAAAAAAGTTTGAGATCAGCTAAGATCACATTCTCTGTTATCACAATCAACCAAAGTGTTGAGTCCCTTCAATAAACCCATCCAATTAATACCCCTCTTCTGCTGCACTCTAATCTCATTCTGCTTTGTACTCCCCCCTCTGCTACTATCAAACTTTCTCCAATAGTCATACTTACTGACAACTCTTTACACTGTAAACAAATACCCTAAACTCTGAACCCATTTAAATGACACTCCAGCTCTCTTCTCAACTAAACTAACATCTAAATGCAAACTATTCTTTCTCCCATTCTGCAGAAGTGAAGCCTGGAAGTCATTTCCTGTTCTTAATCACAGTTCTTTACTCTCACTTTTAAAGTGAATGCTACCTGTTCCTATCTTTCTTCTTGTTTTCATCATCCACTGACCTCTTGGTCACTCTCCCATATTCACCAAAGACTTTGGAACCTGGTTCATAATCTTTCCACACCTTGCTCAGTCACCATTCTGAGCAACTCAACTTCCTGTGCTACAGATTCCTCTAACATTCTAGCTTTACAGTTCCCTTATCTAGTCCAAATAACCTTCACTTTCTTCCCACCTCAGAAATCCTTTCCACAGTCAAATCTTTTTTTCAGCCATAACTAGCAACTGCTCCTCCTATTAAATTTTACATTTCAATATCCAGCCTTGACCACTTCATTTCCCATCAGCTACTTCCCCATTCAGCCTAGATTCAATGACCAATCACTTCAAGCACTCTTACTACTATGTTTGAGTCCTTACCTTTTCCATCACACTGGCCTATAAAAACCAAATCACAATCAATCCACTGAACCTGCTCAGACACTCAGATATCTCAGCCTTGGGGGGGGGGGTGATCATTCATCACAGTCATGAAAGACACATTATTACAACTCTCTAAGTACTCCCATTCCATCAGCCTTTTCATACTCTTCCTAAAATTATCCTTTTCTCCTCAAACGCCCTGTACAATCATCATCTCATTTCCCTGTAATATCAGCTGTTATTCCCCTACTTCACTGAAAAAATTCATCAAGTGTGTTGCTACCCCAGTTTCCTTACTTACCACCCAAACTCTTTCTCTATCTGTACTATCCCTTCTTCCTTTATTCCTACTTCAGTAAAAATCATATCCCTATTCCTACTCAAACCCAGATCTTCTTTACTCCCTCTAATTTAAAGACAATGTCAATTAGTCCCACATACCTCTCCTTTTTCTTAAACTTCTTGCTTTCTACTGACCTTTTCTAATTAGTATATAAAAATGCTAGTCTTATCTAGATACAAGATGTCTTCTACCTACTATGCCAAATCTCTACATTTTTTATAACCAAGCTTTTTGTAAGAATATCTACACTTATTATTTGCACTTTCACAACTACCTACTCTTCAACAATAAGACATTTATTCCTTCAAAGGAGAGTCCACTGAAACTGTTTTATAGATGATCAACTAGCTAGCTACCTGTTGCTCTGTTCTTATATTAGCTCACTATTTGCCACATTTGACACTACTACCACTCTTTCTTAAAACTTCTCAGTCTTCACATAACATTTACTGAAAATCTACTATATGACAAGAAGTGAGGACAAAATAAGAATGACATAGTTGCAGTCCTCCTGGAGCTTAAAATCAAGGGACAGAAACATCTATGATAATTCATACTTTAAACATCTCAGGTCATTCCTTCCTTTCTCTACCCAATCCTTAGAGGCAGATATTACCCTAGGGTTCCTTTCTTTTCCCTTCTCACATTCAAGTCAGAACGACCATATTTATATATAACCCATTTACTAATAATGACAAAATGCATACCTCTAGCAAAGAACTCTATGCTGATTCTGGACCCATTTACTCTCTATGAAAAGGTAGATTTCTATCTTGATAGTGTCCTTTTTTTCTTTCTTTCTTTTTTTGTGAGACTAGGTCTCACTATTTTTGCCCATGGAACCACAGGCTCACGTTGCCCAGGATACCACAGACTCAAGCAATCCCCAGCCTCAGCTTCTCAGGTAGCTGGGATTACAGGTCCATGCCAC
Source organism: Uropsilus gracilis (assembly GCA_004024945.1). NCBI lineage: Eukaryota > Metazoa > Chordata > Mammalia > Eulipotyphla > Talpidae > Uropsilus > Uropsilus gracilis. The sequence goes on along the minus strand of PVHY01016334.1, from coordinate 343 downwards.
CACACCCAGCTATATTTTTTTGGAACCAGGTTTTGCTATGTACCCCTCGTGGAAATCAAACCGCGATCCCTGGCCCCAGCTTCGACTTCCCAGGATGCCGCTTACAGGCATGTGTCACCATGCCTGGCCTGATAATGTCCTTTGATGCAAAAAAGTTTAATTTTGATGAAGCTCAATTTATTCTCCATTCATGCTTTTCATGTCATATTTAAGGACACTTTGCTTAACCTTAAGATCAAGTGTGTTGCTACCCCAATTTCCTTACTACCCAAACTCCTTTCTCCATCTGTACTACCCCTTCTTCCTTTATTCCTACTTCAGTGAAAACCATCTCTATTCCTAC
>PVHY01016333.1:0-33962 GCA_004024945.1 Uropsilus gracilis | reverse complement strand
CCCTCGTGGCTTCTCCCGGACGCCGCTCCTCCAACTTTTCTCTCTCGTGGCTTCTCCCCGACTCCTTTTTAAACTGCCACCAGCCAATGGGAGCAGAGTTCCTTGTTAAATGCTACAACCTGGAGGGGGGGGGGGTTAGGGCCATCCAGTTTCACATCCAACAGCCACACTATCAAGACCAACAACAGGCTATACTGCAAGTGAGGCCAAATGAGGGTGCAAGTGTCCCAATGCCCTCCCTGGTCCCCTTCAGCTCTTAAATTCCATTCCTCCCTTCTCTGTGTTTGGCCCTGCTGCTCATACCCAGGAATGTGGGGCCCTCCTGGGTTGCGCACAGCCAGGAAGACTCAGCCTGGAGAGGAGCAGCAGGCAGGCCTATGGGCAAGTTGCCCTTTGGACAGGAAAACAACTGGCCTGGATATTTTCCATCAGAAGAGACACTTCAATATCAGCCATTTCAGTCCCTTCAGCTCATGGTGGAGTCAGGGCAGAAACTGAGGGCCAGATAAGAGGGGGGAGGTCTCCCCTGCCTCCAAACTTCCGGCTATATCTCCAAAACGTATAGGTAGAGAGAGCAGAGGGGAACAAGGCAGGTCAGTCAAAAGCCCTAGGGAGAACACAGAGAGGAAATGCCCAGAAAAGGCTCCATAGGATTAGGAGGAAGAACCCAGAGCTGAGGTCTTGGGTACGGACCACAGATGAGTTCAGTGGAAACAAGACTAAACTGCCACACAGAGGTACTGGGGGATGAGAAAGCACCTGGTAAAGTACAAAGTCCTGTGTACATGGAGAGGGTGTAGGGCACCAGAAAGGGGGTAATTTCAGGGATAATGGTGGGCCAGGCTAATCAGAGCATTTCCTCTACACCAGGTGCTGCTCTGACGAAAACCCTCTGACGTAAGTATTTATCATGCCCATCTTACAGACTAAAGAAACTGAGTTAAGTCACTTGCCCAAGATCTCACCGCAATGAAGAGGTGGAGCAGGGGATTGGAACACTTAATCATTCTTAAGAGGGCCTGAGGCAGACCCAGGTTTGGGGAATGCATCTCTGGGCAGGGAGTGGGCAGAGAAAACAATGCCAGCACAATCCCCAGGAGGTATAGAGCCCGCCCACTCTCTTCCATTCCCCTCGGAGCTACATAATGTACTAAGGGTGTGAGCCAGACCCTGAGATGACCAGCTACCTATATATGGCTGTGTAACCAATCACCTGGAAACTCAATGACACAAAACAATTTTCTTCTGCTCCCAGATTCAGTAAATCAGTGGTTCAGACAGAGCACAGATGATTTGTCTCTGCTCCACAACGTCTGGGCCTTAGCTAGGAAAAGCCAAACAGCTGGGGAGACGAGCTGGCCATGCTTAGCTGGGGCTGTTGACCACAGCGCCTAGATGGCCTCGCCACGTGTCTTGGCTTCCTCTCAACCTGGCAGCCTCAGGCCAGTGAATCCTCTCACTTCTTCCATGGTGGCCCAGGGCTCCCAGAGCAAACAACATGGAAGTTACGCAACCTTCACTGCCTTGCAGGCCTTCTGCTATCTTTAGTGAGGGAAAGCAGTCACCAACCTGTCCACATTCAAAAGAAGGGGTAGTAGACATATCTTGAAGGGAGTAGTGACAAAGAATGTGTGCCCATATTGTGAAGCCACTGCCATTGCCACAGGTTCCCCAGAAGTCCAGTTGGGTTGCAGGGCAGGGACCCAGCCCTGTGAGGCAGGACCAAGGAGGGTGAGGGAAGTCATAGTCAGTCAGGAAAGACCCCAGCACAGAGCCAGCCCCCAGCCCCAGGTAGGTTCTATTTGTGCTCCTGCTCCCCACCTTTGACTCTCACATCTTCCTTGAGAATAATTAAGAAGTAAGGCCTGGAACTCACAAAGACTCACCTCTGGCATGATAGGATGACCTTGAGTGAGTCATATGGTCTCTTGGGGCCTTGGGCTCCTCACCTGCATGATGGTAGACGCTTCCCAGGGCTCTGGGGAGGCATGGAAGAGAGAACGGATGTGAAACCCAGACACCCAGTAGGCTCCCAGTGAAAGCTGGTTTCCTTCCAAGAGGTGGGGTAGGGCAGGGGTGCCACATGCAGGGAGCCGGTCTGAGGACCTGACTCACTGGGTTCTCTCCCAGGGACTTCACCACAGCAGCGTGTCTGCACTTGAAACTGCACAGGCACCTCTCGGGCCTGTGGCTCCCAGCTCTAATTACAGCTTTCTGGACACATTTCCTGTTTGGGAGCTGGCAGGGTCCCCACAAAGGAGCCACAGATAATGAGCAGCTGGCTCCAGAGCCTCTCCACAGAGACACTGACCCTGAAGCAGGTCCAAGCAGGCCCACCTTGGAGGAAAGAAGGTCCTCCAGATTACCTGGTTTCAATACACACACACAAACACACACACACACACGCGCACGCACGCACACAGTGTGCACACACAGGACAACCACCATGGCCGCAGGATTTCTCAATATGCACTTGCATATTTCTAATGACAGAAAGCTCACCACCTCACAATCAGCCTTCTGACATCTGAACTGTACAGGAGTTAGACACACGTCCAAATCTGCCTGCCCTTCAACTTCTAGCTATTGATCCCCAGGTCTACAAGAACCATGGAACAAAAGGAAAAGCATAGCTTCTGCAAGCAGAGAAAACAACTCAAGCTCTCCCTCTGCCATTTTCAGTTTCTGCAGCCTCAGTCAAGTTTCCCCACTTCTGTAAGTCTCAGTTTTCTTATCTGTAAAATCAACATCATACCACCCAGAGCATAGCGAGGCTGAGTTGAAATGCACCATATGTGTGAGAGTACCTGGCACCCTACAGACACCAAATAAATGTTTCCACCCCTTGGACTCTTGGATTCTTTATGTTAGGGTGACTTTTTCAGCCTGAGAGACCAGAGGCAGATTAAAGCAAGTGCCTCTCAGGCAAGATCACCGGAACAACGGGAAGGCAGCAAGCTTGCAACTGCAGGGCAAAGCCCAACTGCCAGATGGAGGCGCTGGGGAGCCTGCATGTGAGGGGCAGCAAGCATCTCTCCTCACCTTCTAGGTGCAAGTGAAAGGCACCTGAGTGAAGAATGGGTAGCCAGGTGGGTGGATGGGTGCATGATGGAGAGATGGATGGAAACCAGAACAGTTTAAAAAGGTTTCTAAGTCTAACCAGGAGATACCTATCCCTTTTTAATTTCAGTCTACTGGATATTAGGTTTTTGTTGAGAAACTATATAAATCAGTGATTCTTACATTTTGATAAGTGTCAGGAAAGGACTTGTAAAATACAGATTCCAGGTCCTGCCTCTAAAGATTTGACCGTGCAAGGAAGGATGTCTGGGTAGGGCCTAAATTCTGCATTTCTAACTACCCTCCACTACTGGTCCTGTTCCTGGTCCTGCTCCCAGTCACATTTTGAGAAATTCTGGAGTAAAGCAAAGTTACTGACTTACAATTCTTTGGAAAACAAGCCTGAGTTAAGATGGGTCACTGCCTGGGGTGGGAGTGGGCAAGGGAGAGGTTTGCCCTGAGATGGAATATGGAAAGTGTGATAACTACTTCCCACCTCCCACCCAGGCTTGGAGTAGGAGCATAGGGGTCTCTTGGAAACCACAATGGCTTCATTGCCAACAGAGCTTAGGTTCAGAAGATAGTACCTCCCTGTAGGGGTTCACAGAAATCCCAATAAATAGATGAGGTATGCAGGGGCCAGGCCAGCCAGCCACCCAGAAGAGGCCTTGGGCAGAAGGGAGGAGATCTGGAAAGAAGACAATCTAATCTTCTGACTTGCCAGGCACGCGCAAGTGCACATATACACACACACTCATGCATGCACATGCAACAGAAGAAAGCCCAGCCCTCTTCCCCCACACATTCTTCCTCACGTGGTTCATGGTTAATGCTAACAGAGCCTCCACTCAGCTCAGGCACTGACTTGCTACATGACCTTAAATAAGTCCCTTCCCCTCTCTGAGTCTTGGTTTTACCCCTGAGGTAATTGGGCTAAGCCTTGCCTAGGAAAGGAAATGGCATTGCTGAAGCCACTAAAATGTTCCCATATTAATGCTTTTGCTCAAAACCTATGTACTGAGCATTCCTCGGAACCAGGATCTGCTCTGCAGCATCTAGCAAAAGTGAAAGGAAGTTTGTGCCTCCCTGTTCTTTTTTTTTTTTTTTTTTTTTTTGAGACTAGGTCCACTATGTTGCCCGGGGTAGTCCCGATCCCGTCAACTCAAGCAATCCCCAGCCTCAGCCTCCCAGGTAGTTGGAATTATAGGCGCCTGCCACTGTACCCAGCTGCTTTTTCAAGACCAGGTCTCACTATGTTGCCCAGGGTAGTCTCGAACCCACGAACTCAAGTGATCCCAGGCCTCTTGCCTCCCAGCACTTGGACTACAGGCACATGCCACCATGTCCAGCTTTGTACCTCCCTATTCTTTCACCAGATGCTTTACCCCTTTCATCTAGTGCCCCTTCACTACCAACTATGTGAGCTGTGCATCCTTGTCCTTGTTTAACAGATGAGGAAACTGAGACACAAAGTGACAGAGCTAGGGGTCAGACAATCAGAGGGTCTATAGAGCATCACACAGCCTTGAAACTATCCCTGACCTAGCCCCATGTCCTCTAGCTCTCTGAGGGATGAGGGTCCCTGACTTCTGCCATTCCCTTGGGAGCATTCTTCCCATGTCCTCTGGAGTCAGTACCCCACAAAGAAAGACCATAGGTTAAGGGATGACTGCTCCCACCCGCCCAGATCCAAAGACTCCAAGTAGGGCCAGGGCTTTCACCACCGCTGCCCTGCACTCCCAGGGCTCTTCCAGGACAGGCAGCACTGATCCTCCTTCAGCAGCGAGTGCTCTGAACTCCCCCCCTTCCCCAGGCTGGGAGTACTGGCAGGTCCTTATTTCCCCTACCCCGCCTGCCTGCTCCTGTGCACATGACCACAGTTCTGCAATCGAAGAAGAGACTATTTGAACCTCAATATACAAGGAAGCTTAGTGTCACTATGGAAAATCAACTTTACTGTGAGTTACTAGGCAGGATGGGAGTGAGTCTGAGATCTCAGCACTCAGAGCCCTCGAGGTCTGAACCGGCCTTGGCCCCATGCCTCACCTCTCACTTTGAAGAAGTGCCCAATCATTTCCCATTGCCTAGAAGACTGCCTCTCCCCTCGGCCTCTCCAGCACACCAGGGAGCTGTTCTCGGCTTCCCCTCGCCCTTCCAGTTCCCCGGGATCCATCTTGCAGCTCCAAGGACCACTGAGCTCTGGACCTGGTGTTCAAGCAGCTCCTAAGATTCTATCTACCTTAGTCCCTGTGGGACCCACATCAGAAAGCATCTAAGACAGGCTCTGTCAGGTTAGAACTATAATCTGCCTATCCATTCTCTCGGGAGAGTGCGGTGGGGTTTTCCAAAGGCTTCCAAAATTGGCTGCAGAAGCAACAGGAGAACCCAGTGAACTCCTAAAGAGATTTGCAACAAATAGAAAGTGGTGCCACTTCTAATTTCCTTATTTATAAAAGTGATTTTTTAATGAAAAACCTATCATGTTAGCATATAGTGCTTTATTCTGGTTGTTCTTAAAGAATAAACATGTTGTGATGTCTCAGCTCTCATTTATAATATGGTCAACAGCCTTAAGATGTGTCCACATAATTTTGGGGTCCTCCACAATTTGTAAGTGTGTGACAGGGTCCTGAGGTTGAGCTGCAGAAGCTCTGGAAGGAGAGGGTCCCCTCTGCCACTGCTGAGCACCAGGTGGGCTTGTGCAGCTGGCAGCCCATCTAGAGGCAGGCAGGGTGGGTTGCCCAGGGGGGATGGACAGACGGCTTGAGTTGTGGACCTTGAGCTGGGCAAGCAGCTGAGGGAGAGGACCTGAAAGGATACCCTGTCAGAAGCCAAGGAGGAGAATTGAAGCTACCAGGCAGAAACATCTGTGAGAAGTGGGGGCTGGGGTCCAGAGCTGAGACACAGAGAGGAGGCAAGGGGAAGCATGAGCTGGCCTGACACAAGAAGCAGGGAGGCGGAGAGACGGGATCCATTTGGCATGAGGCTGGTACTGCAGCCCCAGGCACATGTCACCGCCCTGCTGAGTTTTCCTGACTCCTGTGTTCCAAAGCCCGGCCAGCCTGCTGCCGCCCGGCGACTTGGCTGGCCCCAAATACCCCTGGTGTTCTTCCTTTCATGCCGCCCTGCTGTACTTGGGGTCAGCTGAGTACCTGTGTTCCTTGCCATTCTCAGAGCCCAACCAAAATAGCCTGGAGTTCTGTCCTAGCTCTGGGACCCTGGGCAAGGACAGAGCGTCTGTGCCTTCATTGTCAGCGTGGAGATGATGAGTCCAGTTCATGATGCAGGGGCGAGCTCTCAGGGACTGACATCATGACACATATAGGGAGACTGGCACGTGCTGTGTCCTCAACAGGTGCAGCTAATATTAGCACACCCGCTCCTGCCTCGATGGCTACTGTTATTATTAGTGTTGGTATTAATATCCCAGCAGGAAGCGGTCTTCAAGGTCACAGAGCTCCTGATGTTACTGAGGCATAAACAGGAAGGCCAGTATTGGGGCAGAACCCAGGGCAGAACTGGAAACAGAACCTGCTGTCCTGTCCCACCCAGTGAGGCTACCAGCTCCTTAAGGACAGAGGACATGCCAGCAATATCCACACGCAGGTAACCATCCTTTCCTCTCAGCAATTTATTTTTTTAATTCTTTTGGACCATCTCATGGCCAGGCACTAGACTAGGTGCTAAATGCCCATAATAGGACTCCCAGCCTCAAAGTTGTTTAAACAGTCTGTAGATCATTCCTTGACCTCTCCTATCTCCTAACCACTGGGAATCTAGGCCAAGGATGGGGTTTGGAAAGGGTTAATGAACCTTGCCCTAATCACCAGCAACAAAAGCACACTGTTCCTCAGAGCAATCTTAGACCTGCTGCCCATTCTGGGTCCCTCCAGGGAAAACAAAGACTGGATCCATATCCACTTAGCAAAGGAGGAACAAAGGTTCAGAGAGGTTTAGTGTCTATCTCAGGACACACAGCCAGTGCTGGGAAAGCTGGAACTAGGAACAATCTGGGACTACCCAGATTCCAGAGGATAGCCAGGGATGGACCCAGAGTACAATGATAGATGGGCACCACCAGTAAGTGCCTGAGAATGGGCAGCCGAGAACAGGGCAGTGGGGAGGAACTGAGGGAGTCATCTCTGTGGGTACACATACCCAGAGATCCTGAAACAGCCATTTCCACCCGCCACTCCCCAAAGTGGCCTCAACCTTGACATACCTTCTCTGTTTGTGCTCTGCCTTATTGCACCTTGCAGAGATGGTGTTTTCTACAAATTGAAGGTTTGTGGTAACCCCACGAGGAAAAAAATCTACCGGTACCACTTTTCCAACAGCCTGTGTCTCTGTGTCACATTTAATTAAGGTACGTACATCATGTTCCTAGACATAATGCTATGGCATCCTTAATAGACTACAGTATAATATAAACATAACCTTTATAGGCACTGGGAAACCAAAAAGTAATAATAATAATAAAACCCTGTAGCTCACTTTATTGCAACATTCACTTTATGGTGGTGATCTGGAGTGAAACTCCAAAATTTTTGAGGTGTGCCTCTACTTCACACTCAAATGTGAGGAGGTAGTGCCCCCTCCTCAAAAAAATCCTGCCTGCCCTAAAAAGAAGAGAGATGCACCCTCCTGTCTGGGGAAGAGTGTGGGAAAGAGGGTGGCTATATGGAAAGCTCAGGGAACACTCACTGGAATGGGGGTGGAAGGCAGGGCACTGAGGCAGAGCAGGACTTGAGCATATGTCGGGAGCCCACACATCCCAGGAGAAGAGGTTGGAGTCAGGAAGTTAGAGTGGGAGCAGGGAAGAGGCTGGGTTTAATATGGGATCCTCTGAGCCCTCTTTTCCTACTCTTCACTTGTCAGTCCCCACCCTCAGGTATGAGTCTGGTATCTCCCCAGCAGGGTGCTCAGCTCCCAAGATGTAAGTCCAGGATCTCCTTTGGAGCAAATCTGCCCTCAGCTCTACAGAGGCTGATTAGCGAGCCGGCAAACACTGGGAGACAGAGTCCTCCCTGCATCTGAAGGAATCACTAGTTCTGCCCAGTAATAGTCTTCACTCTCGTTTCCTAATTGGGGTGTTTACACACAGTGAAAAAAGAGCAGAGTGGAGGCCACGAGCAGGGGAAGACCCCATAACTACAGTATCAGCAAGACCCAGCAAGACTAAGGGCCACATCTCACAGGAGCAGCTGTTATGCTCATAGCCACAACAGGGCTATGAGGTTCAGGCACAACAGGTTCAGGCACCCCCAGACACTCCACTATGGGGCTGAGGCCAAAAGGCTGCTCTTTGGCCCCCCCACTGCAATCTGAAGCTGAACTGGACTGTGCTGGTCTTGGGCCAACTCAGCAGAGAGCAGGATTGGAGATAGTCAGCAGACACTGGACATCGGAAGGAGGGATGTACTGAAGCCTGGGGCCTAGACAGTACACAAGGAAGAAGAATGTGGGCTGGAGCTGCCAAGCACAGTGCCTGTGTACATGCCTTGAATAGGTGAGGGCAGGAAGAAAAACAGGCTTTGCACAAAGAAGCCTTGACCGGGGGTGGAGGCAGGAAGGCCTCAGAGAAGATCTGCCCTCATCAGCACCCAACCTGAATGCTGGTTGAGCACTACCTCCTGCCCCAGGAGGTCCTTCGCCAGGTTGTGACCCATCTGAAGTTATGACAGAACTCTCCATTAGGTGAGTCCCCTAACATATATGCACCCCCAAATACAAATACATACATAAATAGATGTGCACACACACCACGTATATGCACACACACACAGTCCCAGCCTGGCGCAGGCAAAGCCTTTGCCCCTGGCCTGCAGGGGAAGAGATGCAAGAAGCCTGGGCAGCAGGCCCACCAGCAGCAGGGCCCCTAACAAAGGCAGTGGAGGGGGATGTAGGCAGCAGACTAGAGGAGGGGGGGAGGGCGGCTCAGGCTGGGGAGGGATGTGGCTCAGAGCCTAACAGGCCACCAGCAGCCGCAGCATCTGCTTTTTCTCACCTCTAAAGGGAATCGATTTGTCTCTGACTGATTTCCCTGACGTCTAGTTTTCTTCTCCGCCCTGCTGTCAGCCCAGCCACTGTGCGCAGGGAGCAGGGAAGCGCCCTGGCCTCCTGCCTGCCTCACTGCCCCCCCCACCAGACTGCCTCCCCACCTCACTCCACCCGACATACTGACACCACACACTGCACTCACACTCACATGCCCAACAAAGAAACCCACACCCACACCACAGCTACCTCCCAGACACCCACACTCCCACCAAGACAGACGGGCCTGCCACATGCAACACACACTCCCAGCCAGACTGACACCCCCCCACACACACATATCACACACTCAATGCACTCCCAGAGAGAGTGATAAACTGCACACACACACACACAACACACCCAGTCAGACTGACACACATACCCAAACATCACACACATACCATACTTGCAACCAACCTGACACCACACACACAAAACACAGTTCTAGTCATACTGATCCACCCCTCACATCACACACACATGTAACACACTCCCAGTCAGACTGACACATACCATGCATACATCCACAACACACACAGACACCATACATATAGATACACAACACACAACCTGACTGATAAACCACACGTACACGCACACCCTTTCACAACCGCATTCCCAACACCACAGAAGCCTATCTACCCCCAACACACCACATACTCAGAAGGCCACACACACTCAACTGCTAACACAAACATGCCACTTTGTCATCTCAGACACCAAAAAGCATATCAACCCACACAACACATCCCCACATATCCAAACAGCACAGATATACCCACATCCCTGACCGTCACACATCCACACAGGGTTTAAGTCTTATACCCCATATACTTCCTGATGCCCAGTCACACTCCCACTCCCCACAGTCACCCCTCAGTCACATTCCCTGACATCCAAAGACAAGGTCCCACACTACATAAACATCCAGCCAGTGTCTCTTGCCTCACTGTCCAGCAGGCTGCCTCAACTCCTTCCTGGAAGCACTCCCCTGGAACCCTAAGCACCATGATGTTGTCAACACTGATGCTCAGCATAGGAATTAGTTGGGAATAAAGCCTTGGATGGAAACTTGTGCCTAAAGTCCTGGGTGGAGGAGGGCATGGGTGCGGATGGGGAGGTTGTCAGGAGGTGGCTGTGGGAGAGCTGAAGGCTTGGACAGATAAGCTGCGGAGCAGCCTTGGTAAGAAGCTGGACCTACTAGGGCATGAGTGGTTTGGGGACAGGGGGTGGTAATGGAGGTGTCATACCCACAAGATGAGCAGAGTCAGGTCAGACTTTTCTGGTCACTAGTAGTCACAAGTACCTTGTGGGGTTTCCATGTGCTCTAGAAGAACCTGGCAAATCCACAATCATCAAACAATGTAGGCTCTACACACTATTTCCTGCACCTCTGCCCTTCCCTTGGGATTTATCTAGCCAGGCGGCCCTGTTCTCAGCACAGACAGCAGATAAATGATTAATAGAACTGGTTCTTGGCTCTTCAAGGTCCAGTCAGAGATAAGAGACATGAGTACCAGCACAGAATAGGTGCCAAGAATTCAAGGATCACAGATGCCCCCCTCCAGACTTTCACCCCTCCTCCATTGTTAGCATTCTGCACACCTCCCACAGTGGCACACAAAGTGGGAGCCATCCAATGAGTGCCTGGAGGGCACAGGATGAGGCAGCTCCCCCAACCTGGGCCTGGTATGGAAGCCATGCTAAGCGCCACTTGCTAAGTGCTCCCAGATGAGTGTTCATTCATTCACTCCTCCCTTCATGCAGTCATTAACCCCAATACCTGACTCTGTGCCTACTAACTATTGAGATGGACATGGCTTCCAGAGATGTTGAGGAGGCCAACTAGACACAGGCCCTGCCCCTGGGACATGACAGTCTATGGTTCTCGGATGCTCACTCCAGGCTGGCACAAAAAAATATGCCACCATTCAACACTTATTTTCTGTTATGTGCCAGACATCCCACCACCAAGTTGTGTCACTCTGCCATGGCCAAATACTGCTGTTAACCAAGCTGAGCAACTCATCTGTAGGACTGAAGAGAAATTAGAGGGATAGACAGATGGGAAGACCCAAGCCCTGTTCTCCAGTGGGCAAACTGACTCTTCAAGTGACCACATTTTACCAATGGAAAAATTAGAGTCAGGGAGAGCAGGCAACAGATTGGCTATGCTCACATAACTGGTCAGTAGCAAGACAGTTGGAAATTGAAGTTCAAGTCTGATGCTCAGCTGCTGATTCCACGGACAGTATAGGTCTGAAGTCTTCTGACATAGGATGGAATACAATTTTCCGTCTTCATCCTCCTCTTCTTCTGCTACTTCTCCTGTGGCTCCATTTTTCTTTCCTGTCCTACCCACAAGCACCCTTCTCTTTCTCCTCTTTTCTTCCCTGAAAATCATTTTGCTTAATTTCAAAATAAGCAAAAAAGAAAAAAAAAAAGCATTTACAAAAATGTCCTCCAGTTCTTGATAAGAAGATCACTCGAGGACCTTCCTCCCTAAAAGTGACATGCAGAACAATAACCCCCTCCAAGATGTTCATACCCTAGTTCCTGGAACCTATGCCCCTGATAGGTTCCCCAGGAGGCAGTCAGGTTGTAGATGGCACTATACTTGGGAATCAGCTGACCTGACCAGATGGACCTAGAGGAAGAGGGAAACAGAAGAGAGAGCAGTAGAGATGGCAGCCTGAGAGGGGCGGGACCTACATTGTTGTCCCTGAAGGTGGAAAAAAAGGCCATGGGTCGAGGAAAGCAGGCTCTAAAAGCGGAAAAAGGCAGAGAACTGAATTCTCCTTTAGAGTCTCCAGAACAAGTCCTGCCCTTCCACACCTTCACTCTAGCCCAAGAGACCCGTTTTGAAGTTCTGAGCTCCATAACTGTAAAGTAACAAATTTGTGTTGTTTTAAGTCATGGCTTTATAGTCCTTTTACAGCAGAATTAGGAAACTATATACTTTCCATGTCCCCAAAGCCCTTCATTTATATTCCTCTGGTGAGAAGGAACGCCCTCCAAACTCACCCGGCTCTCGCTATTACCAAGCCGCTCAAGAGCTCCTGGGACTAGTTTCCAATGTGCCAGTTCTGCCCCTCCCCCCACCACCACCGCCACCTCACCCCCCACCCCCCGAACCCTCATACAAGCTACTCTCCATCTTTCTGGTGTTTAGGACAGTGACCATGTATTTAATCCCTCCATCCTGTCCTTCACTTTACCCAGCATCCCCAGAATTTTTCTGGTTGCCCCACCAGAAGCCCCTCTTTAAAAAACCTTAGGCCCTATCCCTGACTTTATTCTGACATGCACTCAAGCCCAGACCAAAGTTTTCAGGAGTGTAGACCCAGCCCCAGAAGGCTTGGGGATAGAAGAGGTCATGGTTTCTGCTGGCTCTGTGGCCCTAAACAAGACCATGACTTCTCTTGCTCTCTGATGTCCCACATCACAATGAAATGAAGCCCCACAAACTCTGTGGTGGCCCTTGGGGCATAAGAGACCTTTCCCACCCTGCTTCCTTTACAACACAATTCTCAAGTACCTACTTTCTGTCCATGTCATGAACAGGAGAGGAAAGGAAACAGAGAGGGAGGGGAGGAGAGAAAGCAGAAGAGGGGAGCATACGTCCCTACAGAAATTGTATTCGAATGTTTTATTATGTGCTCTGGCTCGGGCAGCACCTTAGTTAATGGTGTGTCAGATGATGGTACAAATTTATAGCTGAAGGTTTACATCACAGACAGCTGGAATGAATGACAATAAATTAATTTAAAGTGCTACCAAAGTGTTCCCCAAAGTATATGTGCTTATGAGCTCTGGGCTAATAATTTATAAATGCATGCCTTTTATAATCCTGGTCTTAAGTCTTGAAAGCAGCTAGTTAAAAAGCAGTCACATGACATAAATTATTTTTATTAATATCACAAGTGCACGATTAGGGCGTCAGGAATGGTGGTCACCAATTCATGGTTTCTACAGGCAAGCATCTCTTCTCCCTCACATCCTCTTATCCTAAGATGAGAGAACTTGACAATCCCAGGCTTCAGTCCAACCCAGGACACCAAATCCCCCAGGCTTCCAGGCCCTGAACTCGTGCCCCAGATCTCATGAGATAAGAATTTTAGTCTGAGTTCATTAGGATTTCTCTTCTGTGGCATTATTATGTTTACATACACCTGAGACAGAGAAGTGCAAAACTCTTTTACAGGCAATCAACATAGACATTCACACAAACTCGGAAGAGTGGAGTGTAGGAGACAGGAAGGAGGGAGGGCTTCACCTATAAATTGGGTATTGCAACACTGACCTCAATTGATCTCATGGGATCATAGGGGGAAATGACTAAATCCATGTATTAGCACTCAATAATAGGTATTGTTCTTGAGATACTACCACCAAACCTACAAAGGGTGCGGAATGTGTGAAAGGGTTTATGTCACCTGGAACCTTGTGGCTAGTTGGCTTGCTTGCATCTTCTCAGTAAAATATAAGATGACCCTAACATACTGGAACCCCATTCCAAGTCTCTAAAGTTAATCCTACTGCATGAGTCCTGGAATCCAAGTCCCATCCTCTTCTCAGTGGACCCATACAATTGTTTTCTTGTAGCTTGATCTTCTCTTATGTTCCCTTAGAAATGTCCACATATGTCACAGCTTCTCCCTTTAAGAGATGGAAATTATTTCTCCATTCCTTGAACTGGAGCTGGCCTATAACTTCCTTAACCCAAAGAACATGGTGTAAGTTACACTGTGTAGCATCAAGACTGGGTCTTAAGACATCAGCAGCTTCTGGAATGCAGCTGCTTTGCTGAGAGAAACCCCATCCAGATAGCAAGGCCACATGGAGGAGAGCCAAGATGGTTGGATCCCCAGTTCCTGCCAATGGCCAATCCCAGCCATCTTGATGTTCTGGTCCAACTAGCAGGTGACTGCAGCCCCCTGTGAACTAGCTGACCCCAGACAATCCAGAAGTTATGATATAATAAAAAGGTGTTTTAAGGTATTAAGTTCTAGATGGTTTGGTCCCCAGCGTTAGAACACCCCTCTCTACTGGTTATTTCATAGACTATTTACAGGCATCCAACTCTCTCTCATCACAAAGTCTCCCTTTTTCCCATGTTCTAACCAGCTCTAGCTTTTGCTGGCTCCCTTGTTCAGAACCAAAGTGCAAGACAGAGAAGCACTTCTCACTGTCCTCACCTTCTCCCATTCCTCATTAGTCAGTGTTCTGGCCTTTGTTCCTCCCACTCCTGCTAAATGGCCATCTCCAAGGACACCAGAAACTAGCCTTGAGTTCTGTAGTTCATCAAACATGACTCTTGTACAGCCTTTGGTGGCTGCCATCTCTTCTACACTGCCCTTGCTGGCTCCTCATCACCCTCCTTTATCTTCACCTGTATATTCCACACCATTTTCTTCCATCTTACTTGTATATTTCTTTTCCTCCTCTTCAAATCTTGGTGTTTCTCAAGTCTCATCCTTAAGCCTTCTGCCCACCATGCTCTTTACTCATTTCCATCAAGGTCATCCACTCCTATATGCTAACACTTCACAAATTTCTATTTTGGGATATATGTGAATCTTGTCCAATCAAGATTTCCTCTTCAAAAAGCTGGGCATGGTGGCGCATGCCTGTAAGCAGCAGCCTAGGAAGCCATGGTGGGGATCAGGATCAGAGCGACCTAGTGAGACTTAGTTCCAAAAAAATAGCTGGGCGTGGTGGTACACGCCTGTAATCCCAGCTACCTGGGAAGCTGAGGCTGGGGTTTGCTTGAGTCTGTGGTACCCCAGGCAACATGAGCCTATGGTTCCATGGGCAAAAATAGCAAGACCTAGTCTTAAAAGAAAAACGATTTCCTCTCCAGAACAAAATGTCCAACTGCCTTCTTTCCATTTGGAGACTTTGCAGACACTTTAACCTCAATAATGCTCATATTTACTCATCATCTTTACACCTCCTGCCCCTTCCTCACTTATTTACCCTCCAGAGACTGACACTTCCAACTATTCACGTGCCCAAATCACAGTTCGGGGATCATATCTTACTTCATTCTACCATTCTCCCCACATAAAATCTGTCACTAGATCCTGCTAAATCCACTTCTAAGTTGCTCTGAAAATAATTCTTTCCAGTGCCCTTGCCTAAGTCACCACCATTCATTCCCTGGGAAACTTACAACATCCCCCCTCCCATCATTAGTTTCTACCTACATTTTGACAACTAAACTTTTCTTCATTCCAAAATAGAGAGACCCTAACTATATCACTTTGCAACTTAAAATGCTTCAGTGGATCCCATTGTTTTTAGAGCAAAAGTCAAGCTCAAAGATGCCACCTGTGGACCCTCCTCATCTGTCCAAGGACCAACTCTCCTGCTCCAAATCCGACCATTCCCCACATTCACACTGGACCTGTGTCTCCAACAGCTCTGTGTTAGCACACATTCCTTCTGCCAGACACACCCTTCTCTCACGGTCCAGCAGACACTGCCTCCTTCAGGACTTGACTTCCTCAGGGAAGCCTTGCCAGTGCCAATTACACCACTGCTATTTACCCCCCCCAGCACCCACCCTTCCCCCTTCCCTCCCCTCTCTCTGTCTTCCCCCTGTGCCCTCTTTTCTTATTTTTCCTTTGTCCCAGCACTGATCTCCCTGATGGCAACTGTTTGGCGAGTTATTTCTCTTGTCATCTGAACAGTCAGCTTGAGAGTGGGAATCATTTATTATGACCTAGCACAACAATTGATACAGAGTAGATTCTCAACAAATACTTGTAAATTAATGAATTATAAATGGATCTTGGGGAAATGTCATCAGCTTGCTCCCTCCAATTCCCATCAAAACTTGGCTTTAACAGACTTGTAGAGGGGTTCTGACCTTGGCCCTCATTCACCTACTAGGCTACTTAGCATGAACTGAGCAGCAGTGATGATTCCCATGAACCAGGAATCAATGATGCCCACTTGACAGAGTAACTGGTAATCAGACTAGCTCTATCACCATTTTTTAAAGTAGGAAAAAAAGAAAAAGAGAACTACCATAGAGACACCATTTTCACATAGAAGCATGGTGATTCCCGACAAGAGAAACAGATGAAAAAGCCTCTGTGACTGTCTTGGTATTCTAATTGGATACATGGTCTATGCTTCTGAACAAAGAGAGAGTGTCTGAGCAGAACACAGCAGTTTTGCAAGGTGGT
This sequence comes from Uropsilus gracilis, assembly GCA_004024945.1. Classification (NCBI taxonomy): domain Eukaryota; kingdom Metazoa; phylum Chordata; class Mammalia; order Eulipotyphla; family Talpidae; genus Uropsilus; species Uropsilus gracilis. The sequence goes on along the minus strand of PVHY01016333.1, from coordinate 17,667 downwards.
GGGGCAGAGATTGGAGCAGAGGGAGGCAAAGGCTGCTGCAAATTCTGGGCAGAGTAACCTGATAGGGGGGAGCTGGGCAGAGGAAGCTTCAGAAATCTACACAGGATTGCCTTGAGCCTTAGAAGGAATTATAAGATATGCGTGTCTAGGAAGAGACTCAGCGAGACCACACAAAAGCCAAATGTCAGGAAAAAATCAGTACCAAGGAATTATGAGTTTAACAAATAGCAGAGCGCACAGAGTTGGGAGACTGAGCTCCAAGCACTCAGAAAAGAGGGGTTTCGTTTATCAACACATCAAAGTTTAAAAGTGAGCTCCAAAAGGATCAACTTGATCCACAACTACCTGTCGAAGCAGTATCTTTAATTAATTTTCAAAAAAGACAATAAAATCCAAACACTGGCAATGAACAATCACAATGTCCAGTATCCAAATAAAAACTACTACATATGCTGTTGGAAATCAGGAAAATTAACCCAAACTAAAAGAAAAATAACTCAATAGAAACAGACTTAGTTGAAAGAAATTATGGAGTTTCTGAATATATTAAAGTAGTTATTATATAAACATTCAAGGACTTAGAAGAAAACAAAGTGAAGAGATCAACCAAAACATAAAGGAAACAAATAGAACTTGTAGAAATGAAAAAATTAATATATAAGAAGAAAATTTCACAGGAAGAAATTAATATCAGATAAGACACTATCGACCAAAAAAAAAAAAAAATCATGAAATTGAAGAAGTTGAAGACAGGGCAACAAATATCCAAAGGGAACTTAGAAAAAAATTTTTAATAAAATGGAAAAATAAAAACAGTATAATATTTGTAGGATGTGGCTAAAAAAAGTGACTGATATATATAGATTTAAATGCTTTTATTAGATAAAATTAAAGTTTTAAAACATTTGTGCAGAAAAGAAAGACTGACACTAGCCTTAGAAAGGTCTGCTCACCTGGTGACCCTTGCCTGGTGTTTGGGAACTTACACTTCTGAAGGGTTCTCATCATTCCCTGAAAAAAACTTACACCTAAATGGTTTAGGTAAAGCTTATACCTAAAACCATAATCTAACTGGTTTGTGTAAACAATATGGTTTGTGTTTAAATGGCTTCCCATCTGGTAGTCTGGAATGCCAGTATGTGCCAGGCTGCAGGTACCCACATGATGAGTTCCCAGGAAAGTCACTGGGCACCAAGTAGCTAATATCACATGTTGTCACCACTCATCCCTGGCAGGACTATGCCTTGCAAGTCCTCTGTAAGCAGAGTCTTGAAATTGTGCACCTGGTTCCATTAAACTCACACCATGGTTACTTTTTGCAATTGGGATGTGTACCTTTTGCTATAGTAACAATGAGTATGACTATATACTGAGTCTTATAAGTCATCTTAAAAAACCATTGAACCTGGAGGTGGCCTTGGGGACTCCTGACACACATTGATTCACCTAAGGAAGTTTTTTAAAAGAAATTGGAAAAAAACAAAGTAAGTAGAAAGAAAGAAATAATAAAGAGCAAAAATCAATGGACTAGAAAATGGGCATACACTAAAGAAACTCAATGAAACCAATAGCTTATGCCTCTGAAAATACAGATAAAAATCAATCAACCTTCCACTAGATTGACCAAGAAAAAATAAACCAAATTATTAATATCATGAATCTAAGTGATTTCATCAATCTAGGCCTTATGAATATCAAAAAGATAGCAAAAGACTACTATGAACTACTTTAAGAAAACTTTGATCATTTGGAAATGATCAAATTCCTTGAAAAACACAAAAGACCAAATTTAATAGAAAACAAATAGCTCCATATCTGCTAGAGAAATTTAAATTATAAAACTTTTCCACAAAGGAAATACCATACCCATCTCATCTCAGAGAGAATTTATCAAACATTTAAATAAGAAATAACACCAATCAAACACAAACTCTTTCCAAATAGAGAGGATGAAATATTTCCCAGCTTTTTCATATTGTCTACCAGTCAAAAATAATACAAGAAAATTACAAACTAATGATCTGTTCAGATTTCCTACCCATTCACCAGTATGTGTTGTAGCATAGATGGATCTATGCAAACAGAACATAGTGTTTACTCCCATTTACAGGGAATTCTAGAACAGATAAAGCTTATCTGCTGTAACAGCAATCAAATCAGTGGTTTCCTGGGTAGGAGCATGGAGAGGGATTGACTAGGAAGGAGCATGAAGAAATTTTTTGGGATGGAAATGTGTTTCATCTTTAGTGTGGCCAGGTTTACTCCACTGTATACATCTGTCAGAACTTATTTCACTATATAGATGAAATATGTGCATTTTGTAAATTATCTTCCAATAAAATGATTTTAAAAATGATTTAAAGGAAAAAAAGAGCTGTCTTTCCCTCCTGTCTTGACAAAGGTGACCCATGGAGATGCCAAGGCTAAGACCACACATCCCAAGGATCTGGTCCTTTTGTGGTTTTTTTTCCTTTTAGTTCAACTCAGCAAGCATTTATTAATCATTTATATAGCACCTACTATATACCATCTCACATATGCCAAGAGATTTGTCCTCATTAATCTCTTACAGAAGGTCAGATGCCTGGATTCCAACCCTGGCTCAGGACTAAATAGCTGGATGATCTTGTCCAAGTTCTTTTACATGCCTCAGTTTTCTTTTCTGTAAAGTGGGAAGAATTGTGTCTCCTGGCAGTTTCATTGTACAGATGAAATAAGGCGGTTGCTATGAAGCACCTGACCCAAGTAACTACAAAGGTTCTGTAAAGTGGGAAGAATTGTGTCTCCTGGCAGTTTCATTGTACAGATGAAATAAGGCAGTTGTTATGAAGCATCTGACCCAAGTAACTACAAAGGTGAACCTGGTAAGGATGCAAAGCTCCTTCACACTGAGACCAGGGGCTGGGTGCCCAGCAGAGGTGGTGAGGAAAGAGAGCTGGATGGGTTGGAGGCAGTTAGCAAACAGCAGCTTGCGGTCCAGAGCAGGGCTTAGAGTCCTCTCCTCAGTCCCAGCTGTGCTGCTCGCCTTATCCCAACTCTCCCCCAAGTGGAGTGGTCTTTCTGATCAAGAAGGCATAAAAAAGCAGGGGGGGAGAGGTTTTGACACCAACAAGTCAGGGTCCTGAACCTAATCTGCCAGTTTCAGGAAAGATGTTCTGGATAATCACAAACTCTCTGAGTCCCAGTCTCCTCACCTGTGGGGATGATAGGACTATTCCTAGGACGAGATAGTATATCAAAATTTACAACTGTAAGAAATACCACATTCTGGCTTTTTCTGCCAGGAACTAAATTCTATACATCCCACCTCCTTCATCATTAGGATTTCCCTCCTCCATCTGAAAAAAGGGAAGGCCCATATGTTCTAGGCCTTTAACACCACTGTCTTGGCCACAGCAGACACACCCCTGCCTGGAGAGCATGCAGCCTTTGATGCCAACAGCGTCCAGTTCTGCTGGGCATGAGGCTCCATGAGGGACAGGACTGGCCTCCCAGTTGTGCAGAGATCTGGTCACACCCAGGTCAGGCCTGCTGAGTAGGCCTCTGCTTCCAGTCCGAAGAGGACACCCCCTTCCAGGACCTTACCCTCAAAGTCCCTCCACATTTCCTTGCAGTCTCTTATGAGAAAGAACTTTGCACTTAGGGCAGTTTCGGTTACAACCCGCAAATAGCTCAGGAAAAGGAAAATGAAGGCCTGATCATCAGGGGAATAACCAGCATGTTTATTAGTAAAAGACCTTCTGTACAGAACCCTCTCGGTGGTCCATGAAGACCGCTCTGTCTGATGCCTGACACTGCTATGAGGCTTTGCTGAAACTATACAGAAGGCATGTGCCTGGCACAGGTCCACAGAAGGTTGCTGATCCCTGCGCCCAGAGCTGTTGATCCTTGTAATCCATAGAAACAGGCACTACAGGTGATGCAGAAAAGACCCAGAGAGGGTATGAACTTTAGGGAAGGTCACACAGCAAAACAGGTACTCAAAGCACCTGGTAAGCGCTGCTTCCCTCCTCCAGAGGCCTCTGCCACCAGGAGAGAGGGCAAGACAGATGCATTTCCTGAGTGTCTGGCTGGCAGCCTTGAAGGTGATGCGGGTCCTAATGAGAGTTAAAATTAGAATTAATTGGAGAAGTATTTTTGTTCCAGGGCTGAGTGTGCGGGCAGCAAAGGAGACTAGCATTGCAGGAGCAGGCGCAGGGTTGGCAAGGAGCTGCACCCTTCCCTTGGACAAGAGACCTGGCACTAGCCACGCACCAAGGACAAAGGGAGTGGCAGGAAAGGGTAATTTGGATGCCAGCAGAGAGAGACTTTCCCTCTTCACCAGAAGCCTAGGGAGTCAGTTTCTCACACTTAATTCACCTCTCTGGGAAATGAGCACAGAGGAACTGAGATTCAAGCACCCTTCTGCGTTAAAGAACCTTTGCAGGAACAAGGTTGCGATGGTCCATAATGTGTATCTTAAAACCTTACCTGTGAAAGTGATGACATTAGTCATAAACAGGACCCAGAGAGCTCCTTCCACCAACTGAAGACATAGTAAGAAGACAGTTGTTGATGAACCAAGAAGCAGCCCTCACCACACACCAAATCTGCTGGCACCTACCTCTGGGAATTCCAGCCTCCAGGGCTGTGAGAAAGAAATATCTGCTATTGATAAGCCACCTGGGGCATGGGGATTTGTTATAGCTGCATGAATGGGGCTTGTTCCATATCAGGAAATTTGGGGGGGGGAGGGACAACATTTCCTCAAATGCCACTACACAAAGCTGTGGGGTGTCCCCAGGAAACTCCAGTAAGGCCATGGAGGGTGGTTCAGCTTAAGGAACACTTGTGGCATAGCAGAGACACAGGTCAGGGGGCACAGCACAACGCACTTTATAGAAAACGTGCTTCCTTCACAAAAGGAGAAGCCCCTCCAACTGGCCGCAGGAGCTCCCTTGCTTTATTCCGCATGTAGGCGAGGTTGGAAGCGCAAGGTTGGACAGCCGGTGCACTCACTGCTGTCTTCTTTTTTTTTTTTTTTGAGACTAGGTCTCCTATTTTTGCCCGTGGAACCACAGACTCACGTTGCCCAGGGTACCACGGACTCAAGCAATCCCCAGCCTCAGTTTTCCAGGTAGCTGGGATTACAGGTGAATTACAGGTGCATGCCACCATGCCCAGCTATTTTTTGGGACTAGGTCTCGCTGTGCTACCCTTGGCAGGACTAAAACCTTGATCCCCAGACCCCGTCGCGATTCCATAAGCTGTCGTTTACAAGTACATTCCACCATGCCCAGCTCACTGCTGTCTTCTGAGAGACATTTCTTCATCCAGTAGGTGAGGAACTGGTGAGAGTGGTCTCAAGGGTTGGGGTGGTTTTGGGAGGCCTGAAGGTCAGTGAGAGATGGGAGTCTCAGATGGGCCTGGGTCTCCATCACTTTCAGGGACACCCAGCTGCCCTGGGCTTGGGGGAGAGGAGGGCCCCCTTGTTGCATACCTGGCTGCTGTCATGGTCTGATCTTCCCCCCGAGGTCATGACAGCTGAAACTAGAAGTCCAGGAACAAGGAATCTGACCAGCACCTGGCCACATGGAGAGGGTCAACCTTCATGATTCTTGTTCCAGATTGACAGGGATGGGAACACCTTATTTTTCTCTTAAAAGGAGTTAAAACCGACATCAGTTATCTCCCAGCCTCCTCCACTCTGCCTACATGATCATTCTGGAACATGATCTTGATCATGGTGTTCCCTTGCTCACCCACCCTTAGTAGCGCCCCATTACCTCAACCAGATTTCTCAAATTGGATGACAACTGAAACTTCTTAGAGTCTGTGTTAAGCAGAGACTCCAGAGCCCTCCTTACCAGTCTTCATAGTCCACCAGGCTCTCTCAGGAACTTCTCCAAGCTTCCTCTTGCAAGTTAAGCCAACTGATGCTCAGAGAGGCTAAGTGATTTGATCAAGGTCATGGAGCAGGAGGACCTGAAATTCAAATCCAGTCCTGTTGAGTAGATGGAACACATGCCCTATCCACAAAAGGGTCACAAGGCCAAGAAGCTATGTCCTTTGGCTAGGGAGAGCCTGTGCATCATGTGGGTGGGGAAATGGCAGGTAAGGAAGCAAAAGGTTGAATAACAGCTGTGGAGACAGAGCTCACACCGTGAATCTTTGCTAAACTTCAGTTGCGTACTTCGGGGAGGGGATAAAACAACCCCTGACCTACCTCACAAGTTCCTTTGGGAGTGGACAGTGGGTGCTGCCAGGCACAGCCCATGGTTATTCCACATCCCTTATTTTACACAGCATCCAAAGCCTCAAGGTTGTGGGTACAGCCTCTGTGGGTCCCCCCTTCCTAGTGGCAGCCCACAGTGGGGTTTTGCAAGCCCAGCAAACACCCCATCACTCCCCTTGCTGAAAGGAAACTTTTTTAAAGCAGCAGAAACCTACATCCCCACATGCTGCATATGTTGGTAACGGGAAAAGGAGCATCGCTTCAGAGAGGAAAGGGCTACCGGAGGGTGGGGGCGGAGGCCTGGCAGAGGAGAACAGAGGAGACAGCAACGGAGATCTGATAAGGGAGCTTTGCTCATCTGGGCCTATGAGGGGGGTGGTGGGGGGTAGGGGGGCAGGGTGCAGGGTGTCAGGGGCTCAGCTCTCCCTGCAACTGCTGAGCTAAAGTCAGAGACTGAAGTAACCTAGTATGACACCCAAACCTGGCTGGGAACCCAGGCCCTAGGGTTTCAAGGCTCAGCAAGGCTCTTGGAACAGACTGCCTTCCTTTTGGATGTCTGATCTGCTCAGGGCTCGGTCCCCTTGCCCAGGTAGCTCAGAGAGAAGTAACAGAGGTCTACACATGGGAGAGGCCTACACATGGGAGCCAGCCAGAGGTTCAAAGTCTGGGGGGGTCTCTTTTTCTTTTTTTGAGACTGGGTCTCACTATTTTTGCCCATGGAACCTCAGGCTCCTGTTGCCTGTGGTACCAACAGACTCAAGCAATCCCCAGGCTCAGTTTCCCATGTAGCTGGGATTACAGGTGTGCACCACCACATCCAGCTATTTTTTGAGACTAGGTCTCGCTGTATTGCCCCGAGCAGGACTCGAACTGCGATCCCTAGCCCCAGTTGCTTCATAGGTGAAGCTTACAGGCACGAGCTACCGTGCCTGGCTGGGGGTCTCTTTTTCTATCTCTGCAGCAGAATGACCTATGACCTTGGGTCAGGAGTCTTTGGGCCTCAGCAACCCCTCTCCCAAATAAAGGTGTCGGCTGTCTATGGAGATGGCATTAGAACACCAATGGTGCTGGTCTGGGAACTGGGAAGTTCAGGGTCATGGGCCCTGCAGCAAGTGCTTTAGCTAGCATGACAAGACTGCCAGTTTAGCACTGAAACCTCTGTGTTCTGGGGAAGCCATGGGCCACCCCTTGAGCTGGGTTTCCTCTGATGAGATTCTAGAGGTCATGGCCCTCTCCATCACTGGGAACTGGGCCTGCCCTCTTGACAGACTGACATTCTAACTGGAAAGACTAGACATGCATATTTTCCAGGGGTCCAGACAGGACAGGTAGTCAGAGTAAGCAGGTATCAGGAACCTGGAATGGAGACAGACATAGTGAGGCCTAGTTTGGCATGGGCACCAAGAGACTCAGAAGCTGAGGAGAGCAAGCATGGGTGCTCCAACGGGTAGGAGCTTAAGCAAAAGCTGAGAGGCCAGACATTGGGGTAGGTTGTGTGTCAAGCTAAATGGTGGGGTTCCAACTGGTCTTCAAGGGTCTCCTGGTTGAATTTCTAAATCTATTTTCTCCATTCTGAATTCCCCAGGCTGCATCCACTACCAAATAATTTGCATCAAAACAAACACATTAAAAAGAAAAATGCGACAACAAAGGTTTGGTGTGCAGTTTCTTGTTTGCTTTTTATGTGAAGATGGGCTATTCACAGAAATTAAAACTCCCAAAAGCGCTCTAAAAGTGGATACCCACACCCCATGTGGAGTCAACCCCAGCAGAGGCAGCTGGAGGGAGAGGGGCAAGTCAGACATCCATAGGCCCAGATCACACCCCAGGGTGGCTCTGCCTGCCCCTGCCCACTTGCCAAACCTCAAAGCATCTCACCAACAGCCTGATCTTGGGGGGATGCTAGTAGCTCTAGTGCCCTAGGGACCTCAGACTTTCTAGCTGGGGTTCCCTGAACAAGTCACTCACCCTTTCCAGGTACGGTGGCACGTGCCTTTAAGCACAGCCTAGAGTGCAGCGGAGACTACGAATTGCTTGAGTACATAGGTTTGAGACCCGCCTGGGGCAACACAGCGAGACTTAGTCTCAAAAAGTAGTGTGGTGGCACGCGCCTATAACCCTATTACCTGGGAAGCTGAGGCTGGGGATCACTTGAGTCTGTGGTACCCCAGGCAACATGAGCCTATGGTTCCCCAGGCAAAATAGTGAGACCTCGTCTCAAAAAAAAAAAAAGTCATCGACCCTCTCTGAGCCTGTTACTTCATCTGCTAGAAGAAGGTAACAAGACATCCGTCGGGGTGTCTGGAGCAAGTGGCCAACTGAGGCAGGGTTGGAGGCAGGTCAGAAAGCCTAGCAGATACATTTCTGACCCTCTGGAATCTGCAAACCCATCTGTCCCACCCCCTGCAACCCCAGAAGGGTGGCTAGCTAGAGGTGGGTGAAAAGCTGGTCTTACCTGCTGGACTGAAATTTCCAGCCTGTCCACTGGGAGGAGGAGAGGAGCTGCAGGGGATGGGGCTGGAGTACTAGACGCAAATTCCATCACTATCTCGATGGCCACCTCAGCTGACCAGCGACCTTGGTTGGGCCAGGGCGATCTGCCCTTTTTTGCACTCCAGCACTTGCTAAGCACCTCCAGTTTCTGGATAGGCAAAGTCCCATGATTCTACCCACACACATAACATACAAATAAGTTATAAATTCCCTTGCTGGCCTGTTCATCTGCACTCTCAATGCGACTGTTCCACAAACTATGGCATAAAGCAGAACAAGGACTGGAATCAGTTGAACTGTCTGGGTTCTTTCCCTGAGTACAGAAGGCCCTGGAAGAAAAGGGTCTTTGGGCACCATGGAGGTTCCTGAGCAGGGGAGTGGGAAGTTGGACGGAGGGTCCTGAACTTGGAAACAAATACATACCAGCAGGGAGGCTCAGATAAATGAGCCATGGACAACAGGAGTACAGAAGAGAGGATCATTGTGGCTCTCAGCTTCTGGGGACTCTGGCAGGAAGAAATGGAAAAGTCTGGGCTAGAGAGGACATCCAGAGTGTGCCCATTGCATGCTATGCTCATCTGCCCTCCATTCCCCCAGCCTGTCATACAGTGGGTCTAGAAGGATCATGACCCCCACCTCCCCAGAAGGGAGCAGTGGGGTCTGTGGCTCCCCCAGTGCAAGTCGGCCACACACCAGGCGCCTGCACCCACTGCTTTTTCCAGGCTGATTCCCTTGCCAGATTGATGAACAATGTAATAAAGGGGGCAATCACATTATTCCTGAATGCATTTTAATAAAAATCAAATAAAAGCAATTATGTGAATTTCCAAGAGGATCACCTCTCCTCCTTTCCCTGAGGTAGGAAATGGAATGAATTCAGGAAATCATTAAAATCAGAAACCCGAGCCTTGTGCCACTGCAGCGCTGGCGGCTGCCACACAAAGGCAGCAGGGAAACCTAGTCCCCAGCGGCTCCGTGGGTGTCTTTCTTTAGCTCTTTGAGTGGAAATTCCACCTATGGGTGACGAAGGGTAATTAAGGGCCAAGAGAGTGGCTTTGAATCCAGGCTGCCTCTGCCCCTCAGCACAAACTCCCCAGCTTCAAAGGGACCTCAGGCATCCTGAGAGAGAGCTCTCCAACCTGGCAGCTCAAGGGCCCATGGGGAGAGCAGGTGTGGGGCTTCCAGAGGGTCCCCAAATGAACACAGCTCTCTTCTAGGATGGGGGGAACATGCAGTTCTCGGCCCAGTTGCAGGCCAGGACACTGGGTCTCAACTCAGAAGCTTGGGCTGCACCAGGGCATGATGGTGCCTGTTCCCCCAAAGAGAGGCACAACCTTAGAAATTGTAAGGTCATTTTGGTCACTGGTTGGTCACACTAGTCCCATGTGACCCTCTGACGGGTGGGTCCATTTGGAACTGACAAGACAAAGACCACAAAGGCCAGTGAGGTCACCCAGTGGGTGAGGCAGTGAGTCTGCTCTGGGGGCAGACTGAATCCTATGGTTCCAGTGAACTGTGTCCAATTCACCTTGACCTTGCCTGGGCAATTACTACCTCAAGTGCCATTTCCTGGGCACAGGCTTGGGTCACTGTCTCTGTTCATCTTCTTACAGATTCAGAATGTGCTTCAACAAGGTGAAGCTACCATCCCAACCACCCCAGCTGAAAGCAGAAAATCCCAGATTTTGCCCAGGGCCATCAGAGCACAGAGGAAGAGATCCCCATTGACAAGCTGCAGAGTCCCTCATCACAGAAAAGTCTTTGCTCAGAGCCCTCCAAGCTACTTGTTGGTACTGGAGAAGACAACACTGTCCCCTCCCTCCAGACCCTCTGTGCACACTGGCTAACCCATATCACCCTCCTACCTGAAAGCAGACTGATGGTATTGGGAGCAGCCAGTCACTCCTATGATCCTGGCCCTCACTCTCAAATGCAAGCAGGCAGGCAAGTTGTCAGTAACAGGTTCCCTTTTAGGAATGCCTGAGCTGAAGGAATAAGTCAGGGCTAGAAGGTACCTGGTCAGCATTACCTGTGCCTGGTCAGCATTACCTGTGCAACCTCAAGCAACTCCTGTCACCACTCTGGGGGGTGCATGTGTGTGCATGTACACTTGTGTGAACATCTGGGTGTATGTGTGCTGGTGTTGGGAGGAGGGCTGACCAGCATCCAGCTCAGACATTTGGTGCTACTCTACTCCTGTCCTGTCAAACTCAGCTCAGAGATTCCCTTCCTCTCCATTGCTGATAAGTTATGGCGCCCTCCTACAGGACACTCAGGGAAATGTCGCACAAAAAGTACAGTCACCAAGGGGGGAAAAGCTCAAAGAGGTGGAAGACTCTGGGCAGGCCCTACTGAGCCCACATTTCCCCTGGGAAAAGGGATTTCTGTCACTTAAGAGTGAGCATCAAGCCTTGGACCTTTGGCCTCTGTCCCTAGATTGATCATCAAGTGACCTCTATAAAGCCTCCGACTTGCAGGGCCTCATCTGGGCAATGGCGGCAGAGCAGAGGCCTGGAGAGGGAAGAGCAGGACAGGAAGCAGCTGTGTGAGCTTCCACCGTCTGTCCCCTTGGAGAACAGCGGCCATCTCCCAAATCCTGAAGCCCCTCTTCCCTCAGGTCTGGCACACAGTAGGCACTCCATAAACATGTGTCTTGTGATGCTCAGAAAGAAATCAGTCTCCTCCAGGAGTGCAGAGTTGAAAGCAGGAAAAGAAAGTACCCCCACATGTATCACAGTTCTGTGGACTTGATACCACATGTATACACATGCATGTAAGCATGGGTGTGGACATGTCCACTCTGTGACCATACCCATCCAATGGTACACCTACTGGCCTGCACATGTGTCTTGCACACACATCAACACAGCTGATGGATCAGTAATAGCTGCCAGCTCCAAGGGGTCTCCATCTAGCCTCCCCTCCGTATACACCCAGCAGGCAGCCCCAAGGCAAGCTTGCAAACTGAGTTAGAGGTTCTGACCTATGGGGTTGCAGGAAGTCCACCTGCTCTCACCATCACCCATATTCTTTCTGAGCAAAGCCTGCCTGTGTCTGACACCTCATTATGCCTGGGGTCTGGTTTTATAGCTATTAGAGTATCTTCCCTGAGATAATGGTTGACCATCATGATGCCTAGGGTCTCATGGTGGGGAGGGGGTTGGGGGGGCAGATGGATACCCCACTGGAGGTCAGGAGTAAAAACCTCCCACCCAAAACAAAGATTTGGAGTTGAACCTGGAGGAGAAGCTGGGTTTCCCTAACAGACTGGGTGGAAGAGCATTTCACGTGGAGGGAACAGTCTATACAAAGCCATGGCAGCATGCCTGGTTCAAAGAATACCTTGCTCCACACGAGAAAGAAGTGTCCTATTCAGGGTAACTTCTAGAAAGGTAAAATGGGGCACCACACTGCAAGTAACCCCGATGTGTGATAAATGTATAGAAGCGGCCGGGCATGTGCAGCCTATAAGCGGCAGCCTAGGAAGCCATGGCCGGGTCCAGGGATCGCGGTTCGAGTCCTGCCGGGGATACATAGTGAGACCTAATTCCAAAAAATATAGCTGGGCATGGTGGCATGCACCTATAATCCCAGCTACCTGGGAAGCTGAGGCTGGGGATTGCTTGAGTCTGTGGTACCACGGGCAATGGGAGCCTGTGGTTCCACAGGCAAAAATAGTAAGACCTAGTCTCAAAAATAAATAAAAAAATAATAAATAAATAAATAAATAAACAAACAAACAAACAAATAAATAAATAAATAAATAAATAAATGTCTAGAAGGCAGCACTGGAGGGAATGGGTACATAGAGGACCAGATTGCACCTGAAAGTTGCTCCTCTTTCCTTTTAAGGAATGCAACAAATATTCAACATCTCAAAAGTGCAATTAATCCAGGATCCCTCTTCCTCCCCGCCCCGCCCCAACCCCATGTGTTAAAGTAATGCTCAAATGAGGAAGATAGGAGCTGTGAACTTCAGGTAGTGGTTCCCTCTGGGAAGCAAGGAGTCAGGAGAGGCAGGGCTTCACTGGTGTCTAACACTCTCGTTCTTAAGTACAGTGGTCATGAGCATTCATTTTAATTTGTTTCATAGCTTACAAATAGTCTTTAATGTATGAAATATAATGTAATAAAAGTTTTAATTGTGTTTATGCCCAAGTTTATAGGGATGTTCCAAGGCCACATTGACCGAGATGCCTCTATGTGATTACCTGAGCTTGGCATCCTCCCAAGTGCCCCATCCTCTGCTCTGGAGCAGCATAAGGGAGTCTCATCCCAGTTCCACAGGGTCCATAAAAGATACCTGTTATTTCCAGAACAAGGCCAGTTGTCCCTAGGATGGTAGGGGGTGCATGCCCAGCTAACTTGGCTTGGGCACAGTCTTTCCTGTGCTCCCTGGGTCTCAGAGCCTTCTCTGGATGGTGAGGGCCTCTAGTCAGCATTGGTCCTGGGTTGGAATTCAGGTTCACCACCCTAGCTCAGTGACATGGGGTGGTTTCCACCACTGTAACATGAGACCATGACAGAACTGCTGTGAGGACTGAATGAGATGAAGCACTGTAAAACAGTTCCTGGCATGTGGCAAATACTCCATAAATACAGGTTGAAACAAAACCCACCAGAACAAAGACCCTCAGAGGAAATAGTGCCACTAGGCTGGAGGCTCACTGCTCCCGGCTTAGACCCATCACTTGCTGGTCGGGAAGGCTTTGTGATCCTTTCACCAGGGGCCTCACTCTGCTCCTGAGTCAAAGGGCCCAGGTCCCCTTGAAGTGGAAAAAATTGGGAAAGTTCCGGTAAAAGGAGAGAGAGCTTTGCAAACGCCAGGGTCAGAAACCAAGGCTCTAATCCCCAAACCCTCTCCCCAGGCGGGGAAGCACCATAAGAGCTGCCACACGGGGGAATTGCCTGGGGGCACACCTGGGGCAGCCCTAATCTCAGGTCCAGGCCCAGAGCCTGCTGCTCCTGCTCAGAGTTAAGGGCCTGGGTAGGGGGGTGGAGGAGTGTGGATCAAAGGCGGAGGGAATTAGCATCACAGAGAGCCTGGAGGAGGGGAGCCCGGATTAATTCACTCTCCTCTTCCTGCTGTTCCTTCCGATGCCCAAGGCATTAGGGGGAAGGGTAGCTATCTACCCCCAACCCCCAGCCCTATAACACCCCACACCTGAGGTGAGTTCCTAGACAGGGTGACAAAGCAGGAGCAGTGATTTAGGTGGAAACTATAGTAAAGGTGATGCATACTTTGTGGAGTTCCATTTCGCACAGAACGGGAATGACAGAAGATGCCTGGGCTGACGTGTCTGCAGAGGTTGAAGCCTGGAACCAGGGCGAAGGAAACCCACTGTGCCTCCAAAGATTCGGTTAGGAACCCAGAAGTGTGCATACGTGTGTGACCAACTACTATGTGAGGTTCAGGGACTCTCAGATGTGCTTCATCAGTTTGGACGTGACCAGTCCTGCACAAGAGCATACATCTGTGATTCCATAATTGAGAGTCTCATGTGTTGAGTCAGGGAGGCACATGGGTGGACGGAGGAGCTGTCTGAGAACACTGAAATGAGCAGGAGGGAAAAGGGGGTTCTCAAAATCTTGGCATTGCTCACCAAGAAATAGCTAGAAGGATCCAATCACCTATCTCACAGGCGCTCTGGCCAAGTTCTACAGGCTGTCCCCATGCCTCAGGTTTCCCTTCCCTGGCAGAAACTGCAGTGGGAGACCACCTGGCTTAACCTCTCCATGCCTCAGTTTCCTCACTTTAAATGAAGGTAATCACTGTGGTTGTGGGGATTAAATTAGTCAAGGGAAGCATTTAAGACAGTCCTGGCACACAACGAATGCTCTCAAGGGATTCGTTGGTACAATTAGCGCTACCTGGAGGGGGCATGGTGGGGCTGAACCGGGCAGGCCGGAGGAACAGGGTCAGCCCTGAGCCTGCCAGGAGTTGTCTTTGCAGAAGCCTGGCAGGAAGATTGCTTTTAAGCCAGTGGAGCTGGGCAGCCTTTGGCAGTGCCAGGAAAACGGAGCATGTGGTGCAAGAAGAATCACGAGGAATAACCTGAGCCAACTTGGCAAGCTTGGTGCTCCCTGGTCTGCACATGGAGCTCCTCCCACCCACCCCCTTCCAGTTCCCCATTCCCCACCAAGCACCTCCCACCCACTTTCCGCTCCTTTTACCAGCACCAGTGGTGTCAGGCACACAGTCCCCACCTCCTCTCCCCCAGCCCTATTTTACAGTTCTAGATCTCAAGGTCAATACTTCAGGACCATTCTGCAGATGGGGAAACTGAGGCTAAGAGATATGGGAGGATGTAACCAAAGAGGTAGAATTGGTTTCAGGAACCTAGGACAGTGCTTGTGAAGAAACAAAATGCCAGTCTGGCCCCCAGGGCAGCCCAGTTGATTCTCAGTTCTTCAGGGTCTGCACTGACTTTCATAGGCCCTGAAACCCATCCCTCCACTGCTCCTGAATCACAGACTGAGCCATTAACACACCCTTCCCCCATTCACCATCTCTGCTTGTCCATCCAGCAGAACTTGAGAACATATGGGGCCCGACCCAAAATAAACCCATAGTACACCTCTCCCCCATGCTGTTTTGTCTTGTCCATCCTGGTTCAAATCCTCCTCATGTGTCAAGAACCACTGCGAGTACCGCCTCTTCCATGAAGCCTTCTCTGATTGCCTTGTCCCTTAGCAAACTCTTGGTCCCCTACCCACCAGAGACCAAGGGCATGCCTCTCTTCAATACTAAACTCTTTACCTATTTGCAGGGGGGTTCTAGAGGGCAGACCAGAATGTCTCTGTATACCTCTCACTCCCACAGGCCTGGGTACCATGGGTACACACTTCTACATTATTCCATGTGCCTCTCCACATCACTATACCATGGCCATAAAACAGTAGTCAACAACTAAGGCTCTGAAGATTTTCCCAGATTCCAATGTTAGCTCTCCCACTCACTAGCTGTGTGACCTTGGGCTTATTATCTAACCTCTCTGTGCCCCAGACTGCTCATCTGTTAAGGAGAATACTAAGTTCTCAGTGTGACAAGATAGTTATGAGAATAGAACAAGTTAAATTTTAAGTCCTGAGAACAATACCTTGGAGAAGTCACCACGTTATCTTCTGGGGATACATTCCAAGACCCCCTAGTCGGTGCCTTAAACTGTGGGTAGTAACAAATCCTACATAAACTGATCTTCCCTCTTCATGCACACCTATGATAGTTTATGAATTTATCATAGTAAGAAATTAACAAGAGTAATAAAAACATTTCAACAGTATACTGTAATAAGTGATGTGACTGTGATCTCTCACTCTCGGAATCTTATTTTGTGTAGCATTTTCAAACCATAGTTGATTGAAGGTAACTGAAACTGCAGAAAACAAATCTGGGTAAGGGGGGATTACGGGACACAGGTATTGCTACATATTATCACTGTTAATATCTATATTATTGTTGTAACTAGGAGAATACAAGAAACAATGGACATATTCTCTGTACCCTGCAAATAGGAGTCCAGACCAGTGCAGAAAAGGGGGTTCTGATTTCTGATCTCACAGAATGGTCACGGAATGGTTAGTGGCTATCACTAGTCCCACTTTACAGACAAGGAAACTGAGGCTCCAGAGGTGGTGTGAGCTCGCTGAGGGAGGGATTCAGGGCCAGGCTGTGTGGATCCAAAGTCCATGCTCTTTCAACAAGCCCGCGCTGCCTCTCAGTCTGGCAGCAAGATAAGCGGTGTACACAAATAGCTGTAATCCAAGGTAGAAAGTGATAAATGCCAAACAGGGACCGATAACAGCTTTGGGAGGGCCGAGCCCGCAGCCTCAAGGGGAATGGTGGAGGTCAGGGCAGGCCTCTGAGAGTAGGTGATACCTAAGTGCAGCCTCAAACGAGGCCACATGCAGTGGGGAGACTTTCACTGGGGCTAGGACCAGTGCGAGCAAAGACACGCTTACTCTGTCTACACTACCTACGTGTCACAGAGGCCCATTAAACAGTGTGGGAAAAGGAGTGTGGAGGGAGACAAAGACTGAGGGGAGGCGGTGGACAGATTTGCCCCCCTCAGCCCATGAACTACCCCCTCAAGGGGAGAGAGGCAAATTCTTGCAACTCCCTGAAGGGCTTCCTGGGACCAAGGGTCTCCGTTGTCCTTAAACACTCCAGAGAAGTAACTCAGGCCTTCCTGGCTGCAGTTCCTGACACCGCTTTGCTCAATACCAGGAAGAACTTGACACCTAGTGAAGCTGGACAGGGCTCCTCTGTGGGGCAGGGCAGCTGTACACCGCAGCCAGCTCAGACTGGCTCACCAGAGGCAACTGTTACACTTTCAGAACTGTACCGGCTGCTGCTGGATGTTGGTTCCCTGAAACTGACCGTTTACCCCAGGGAAATCGGCAAAGGCAACAAATCAGGTTTTTCCCTCTTTGGAGAGCCAGATGTTAAACAGTGACTAGCAGACACTGGGCAGTGGCTGTCTGTGATGTGACAGAGCAAGCTTCTCATTCCCAGAAGAGTGCAAGCTGAGATAGTTACCTGCTGGGGAGAATGAGGCCCAGGGGTTCTCTCTTAGTCAGAGACTCAGATGACCCCAGGGACCCCTTTCCGACTTTGAAAGCCTACAAAAAGTCAAGTTTATGAAAAAATTCTGGGAAATTATGCATGCCAGGAAATCATTAACCACTTGACTCAGAGGCTGGATGGAGTAGGGCAGGGACCTGAGAAAACATGTGAGGAGCTTTGTGGGAGTGATTCAATAATGAGGGACCCATGTGATGCAGTACCCATGCGGTGGCAGCACCCATGCGGTAACGGCAATCACGGGCGTAGCTCTCTGCCCCCACAGGAGGGGTGTTTCTGAGAACTAACCTTCATAAAGGGTGCTGTCCTCAGACTCCAGGCAAGGGAGTTTTCGAGATGGCCCTCTAATTTAGTAAATAATTCTGAGCAGTCCTGT
>PVHY01016332.1:0-33932 GCA_004024945.1 Uropsilus gracilis | reverse complement strand
TTTTTTTTTTTTTTTTTTTTTTTTTTTTGGAACTAGGTCTCGCTACGGGACCCAGGCAGGACTCGAACCGCGATCCCTGGCCCCAGCTGCTTCATAGGCTGAAGCTTACAGGCACGAGCCATCGTGCCCGGCCTTCCTGCTGTGTTTTGACCCCACCTTTCTTCGATAGATCATAACCCACATGCCCTGCTCCCCTGCTTCCCACGGTCTCTGGTTGAGGCCATTCTCTAGTTGAGGGAGAACCATGTTTCTAATAGCACTTTCCATGGTCTGAATTCCCTTTCCCCTCTGAATAGGTCTGTCATTCCCAAGGTCCTTACCTGATTCTAAAGTGAGTAGAGGGGCTCTGATCTAGTAAATTTTGCCTGTCTCTCCGTAATCTATCATTCTCTCATCAGCTTACCTTCACCTTCACCTCAGCCTACACCACCAGGCCCCAGGCCCTGTCTCCCCTTCTGTGCAGGTGGGCTTGATCACATTCATGGCTCTGGTGGGCAGCTTTGTGCCAGCAGAAGAAGCTGAAATCGGGGCAGTAGATGCCATCTTCACCCGAATTCATAGCTGTGAATCTGTCTCCCTTGGCCTCTCCACCTTCATGATTGATCTCAATCAGGTCAAAGGGAGCAAAAATAGGTGGGAGGGGTAAAGGGGATTATGGGGAAGGAGCTTTACCCCTGAAAAATCATCCCTGCACCTCTTCTCCTGCCGCATGCCCTCTATCCTAGTTCAGAGACTGGAGACTTGAAGTCATGAACGTTATTGAACCCTTCCTTTGTGTAAGGCCCTGTTGATGATGAAAGGGTGACTAAAACATGCACCTTCCCATAGAGGAACTTGTAGCCCAGGAGGGTGGACACACAGAGGGGCAGCTTTATTCACAGATTGACTGGCTGACGTATTACCACCCTCATGTTAATGGGACTCCCCCTATCCTGGCACCCGGCAGGTGGCGAAAGCCGTCAGCAATGCCACACAGCAGTCTTTGGTCCTAATTGATGAGTTTGGAAAAGGAACCAACACGGTGAGCGGAGAAGGCAATGAGCTAAAGAGGGGGACTGGAGGATAAAGGAGCATGAACATCTCGGGTTGGGCTGTTTAGGCAAAAATGAAACATGGGATGGTGGGGAAAGCCTGGGGCAGATGGAGAGGGGCACATGAGGCACGGAGGGCCCTGCACCCTCACCCTTGCCCTCTACACAGGTGGATGGCCTTGCGCTTCTGGCTGCTGTGCTCAGATACTGGCTGGCGCTTGGATCTATGTGCCCCCACATATTTGTAGCCACCAACTTCCTGAGCCTTATTCAGCTGCAGTTGCTCCCACCAGGGCCCCTTGTGCATTATCTGGTAAGAAAAGCAATCTACCCCCCTGTGAGTCCTGAGCTAAGTGTTTCCCCTACTAGGGATGGTCACCTCAGGGATAGGCCCTTCCCTTGCCTCTTTCCCATAGGGATTGACTGAGGGTCTCAGGACAGGAAGCAGAGTGATGTGACATACTGTCCTCTTTTACTCTCTTTTAAGACCATGGAGACTTGTGAAGATGGCAACGACCTTGTCTTCTTCTATCAGGTTTGCGAAGGTGTTGCCAGTGCCACCCATGCCTCCCACACGGCCACCCAGGCCGGGCTTCCTGACAAGCTCATTGCTCGTGGCAAGGAGGTGATGTGATTTGGATGGCCACACCTCCAGCAGGGCTCCCTTCCCAGTCCCTACTCCCCTTGGGGGCTTGACTTTCTGGACCCAGGTGTTTCTGACTCTTATTTTTCTTTAGTCAATTCCTAGCCCCACTCCCACCTTCCTCTTTATTCCTAGGTCTCTGACTTGATCCGCAGTGGAAAACCCATCAAGCCTGTCAAGGTGTTGTTAAAGGACAAGCAAATGGAAAAGTTAGTGTGTGACCCAGGGTCGTTTCTCTTTCTAGCATGTTCCCCAGCCCCTCTCCACCTTTTAGGGACTCAGGCAGCATGTTTGCCCTTTAAAATACATGGTTTCTTCCTAAATCCCTGAATTGTCAGGGTCCCAGCTTTCCTGTCCTCTGTTGAGGAACCCGGCTATACATTCTCCCATAAGTCACCCTGTCCTCTCAGTTGCCAGAGATTGGTAGATAAGTTTCTGAAACTGGATCTGGAAGATCCCAGCCTGGACCTGGACATCTTCATGAGTCAGGAAGTGCTGCCTGCCGCCGCCGCCATCCTCTGAGAGCCTCCCTTCATCTGGGCATGCTTCCCCCCCCGACTGCAGTGGGCTGCCATGCCATTTTTCCTTCATTTCCCTCAGCCCAGAGTTCTCATTTTCCCTGGAAGTTTGGTTTCATGTTATGAATAAAGTTTATTTTAGAGGCAGTCACGTTTCCATAACCAGTTTGAGCCAGAGATGAGACATGGAGCAGGAGTCCATAGAGGGGCTGCTTTGTCTCACTGAAAATACAGTGCTGCTGCTCAGGATGGGGGGCTTCATTAGAACCCACCACTTCAGCAGACCCTTCTGAAACAGATGACATCAATTTTAAAAATATTCTTAAAAGGGGTAAGAGGCGAGGCATGGTGGCGCATGCCTGTAAGTAGCAGCCTAGGAAGCTGCGGCCAGGGCTAGGGATCGCAGTTCGAGTGCCGCCAGGGGCACGTAGCAAGACCTAGTTCCAAAAAAATATAGCTGGGTGTGGTGGTGCACACCTGTAATCCCAGCTACCTGGGAAGGTGAGGCTGGGGATAGCTTGAGTCTGTGTTACCACGGGCAATGTGAGCCTGCAGTTCCACAGGCAAAAATATTGAGACCTAGACTCAAATAAATAAAAGGGGAAAGCAAAAACTGTTGTGTTAATCTTTAAAAACAAACAAACAAAAATCATGGCAGGGAACACACCCCAGCCCAAGGCAGATCTTTTCCCTTGAGTGGGAATACCTCAGCCTCAGCAACAAGGGCTCTGAAAGGCAAGGGGGGTAAGGGAGGGGAGAGACCAGCCTGTGCCCTGTGGGCGTGGCTCCATCCTTCCTACCTCAGAGCACCAGGGTCCCTGTGTGCTGCTTGGTGCAGGCCCCCTACAGCCCTGCTGCTGCTTCTGGAGACAAGCTGGCAAGAACCAGAGCCTGGAGCTGCTTCCTCTGGATGATTATTCAAAAGGAGATCCAGGAAAAGCCCCTCTTACTGGATCTGCCTCCTACATCCCCACTCAAGTTTGAGGAGTCAGACATCTTCCCCTTTGCTGCGTCTTGCCTCTAAATCCTTCCTGGCTAGCCTGTGCTCAAACTCAATGACCAGTGAACCCAGCTAGTGGTTGAGAGAAAGGGTCATGGCCATAGCCCTACTGTGGAGGGACAGCCTCTGCTTCTTTCCTTTTCCAGTTGCAAAGGATGCAGGTTTTGGAGAGGGAACCAGATGCCCTGCGGCCAGGGCTAGAGCTGCTGAAGCATGGCCAGGCCTGTGCTGAGAGCTGAGGGAGGCACAGCAGGAAAGCTGTGTCTGGGGGGATGTTGGTGAGGTATATGGGAACAGAGACATGTGGACAGGGCCTAAAATGACTCTGAAAGGCACAAGTTAATGAGCAGGAATCATGAGTTGGAAGCAGCATGGATAATGACTGGTTGCCCGAGGTGTGAGGCTGGGGCTCACTGAGATTAGAGGCTGGGTTGCATTCCACTCAGTCCCAATTTAGATCACTCCAAGGCGGTTGGGAGTGACCCCAGGTCATCCCATTGGGTCAAGGATGGACAGGGAGAATCCATAAAGAATAGGGAAAGAAGGGTACTGTGCAGTTTGAGGGGGACACAGGAACTGAACTGTTACAGAGATGGGAGAGTATTCAGTTTTTCTCCTACTTGGAGAGGAGTGTTGGATTGAGGGGCTCGAGCTGGAGGGATGGTTGGCCTGTGGCAAAAGAAGAGTCACGGATGGGTTGTAAGTTTTCTCCATGTTATTAGCCTCCAATTCTTCCTCTAGAATTTTCTAACAAATCTGTACCCGGAATGTGGTAGCTTCCACTTAGCAAGGATGCAACATCTGATTGAGGGAAAGGTGAGTTTATTATTTATTGTTTTAGGAACTTTTGGGAAGTGGTGTTAGGAAGGAGATGTGGGGTCAGCACTGATTTAACAGAAAACCTCATTTCCCCTCAGCTCTGTGCGCCTTGGGCAAGGCTAGTTCCTGTGCCCCTGGGACTGGAGGGGAAGGTCAAGGAAGCAGAATTTGTGGCAGCAACAGGTTGGGGGGAGATGGTGCAGTGGGCACAGATACTGAGATTGTCTCTTCTTCCTTAGGAGTTAGCCATCCAGGCAGCAGAAAGGAGTCATTCAGCCAAAGTTGGAGCTGGTTCAGCCAGACTGATCCAAAGGGTTAGGGTCCTAAGGCCTTCTCTCATTCCCCTCAGTTGGTGATGGGGGACACTGTGTTAGAACCCGCAGTCTCATTCTGCTGCTTCTGGGCTTAACAGCTAAATGTCACAATGTGGTAGATCAACTGAAGTCCAAACATCTTGGCATCAGCTTCCTTCTCAGCTTTCCCATTTCATCACCTCAGTGTCTGGTCTCTCTTTCTGTCATTCTCTCTATGATTTTTTTTAATCTCTCTAGAAGACTATTGAGATTATCCTTCAACTTTAAATATAAAAGTAGGAGCCTCTCCAGAATTTAAAATAAAACAGCTCTATAAATAACACTTCCTAGTACATACTTAGCCAGCCTGGGCTTAGTCTACTCCCCAAATAGCTTCCCCTCCACCTGAGCTTCAAGGAGCTGGATAAGTGGTGGAAATAGATGCTGCACAGAATTAGAAAGTAACTTTCTCCAAAAATGGGTCTCTGGTTTGATTCCCATAGGGTCAGGGAAAGTGCAATGTGAGGAAATCGCTTCAGAAGAGGGAGAGGGGACAAATGTGAGAGATGGGAAGTCCCCATCTCAGACGCAGGCATGGTCCTGATGCCATGTTCCCTGTCACCCAGGCGGTGAGACTGAGAGCAGCACTAGAGGCAGCCCTCTAGGAGCCCTTGTGTTGCCAGGACCAGCAGGAGCAGCACCCCTCCAGCTGTGCTCCACCAGAGGTGGTGTGCCAGTACTCTCCCAGCTCTGTCCAGAGTCACAGAAGTAGAGGGGTGAAAGGCGGGACTAGCCCTGGTGGGGATGGGGCCAGGTGAGTGGGGAGGGACGGTGTCTGTGAGCTGCTCCTGGGGAGAAGAGGAGACTGTTAGGGTATCTGTACCCAGATTAAATCTATATCACCCTCCCCTTGATATAGGGGAGGGTGTACACTGCACTAGAAAGTGGGTGCAGCTTACCTGTGGGGCGGGAGCCAATACCAGGAGCCGAAGGAAGGCATGAGTTGGTGCCATCAGACTGGTTTCTTGGCCTATTGCAGTCACCGTCACGGTCACCGTTACCACAGAGTCTGGGGCCACTGAGTCTGGGACCTCCAGCCACAGGTATCCCCAGGCAGACTCATTTCCTTCCAGGTGAAGACTGGAGAGTAGACAGACATTCGGGCTAAATCCCAGTCTCAGAATAGTGGGGAGCCAAGGGGTGGAGCCAGGCACTGAGGTGGGGTGAGGGGAGGTACTTGCTGGGGAATTCTAGAAGGGGCCAGAGGTGGGGTTTCAGGACCACCCAAGAAGGTGGGGCTAGCAGAGCAGGCGGGTTCAGGGGCTTCACCTGGAGAGGTTGGAGGTGACAGCAAAGCCAGGGTTGACAAATGTCCTAAGATCAAGATCCTGGGGACCCAAGAAGCTGGTGATGCGAAGGCTGAGTGGGGCCTTGGTGCCCGGGACTGGGAAACCTGGGGGACCACTGAGCTGCAGAGGGCAGTCAGGTGAAGAACCACTCCTGTGGATCTCCCCAGATACTGCCCACCTGCCCCCCACTCCTCTCACCTCCAGAAGGACAGGGACCACCGCGCAGGACTGGGGGGCCACCCGGTGCAGGTCCTGCCCGCCTCCGTCTTGGCCAATCAGCTCCAGAGAGAAGGGTTCCAATGGGCGCAGAAACATGGGCGGGAGCGCCGCAGCGAAGAGGCCTCGTTCTGGGGGTCCCATGGGCTCCAAATGTACCCGGCCCAGCTCCACGCCCTCCGAGACCCCGCGGAGGATGACATGGGAGAAACGCGGCAGAGATCCTCCAGAGCTGCCTCCGCTCAGCCCTGTCACCTCCACCAGCAGCTGGGTCTGGAGACCTAGGGTGGTGGGGAGGGCAGCCCTGGTCTGCAGGAGACTGAGAGCCTTTCAGAATGGGCCACCCCTATGGAGTATAGATAGGAAAAGGGGTATCTGAGGGGTATTGATGGGAGGATCAAGAGGGGGTTCTGGAAATACTGTGTGATGGTAAGTGGGTATATTCAATGAAATCCATCTAGCAGCTCCCTTAAGTTCAGTGCACTTTATGTAAACTCAGCAAAAAGTTACATATATCATATATATATATTATTAAATAATTAATTACCTGCAACAGGCTGAGTCAGGGGGTAGAGACCAGGGTGGGGGCCATTCTCCATGGGGATCCCAAAGTGGAAGAGGAAGTCCAGGGAAGTCTGGGCTGGGGGTGGAGCAGGCAATCAGAGGACATCCCCAGGAGGACTGAGAGGGATGCTGCTCTGAGCCATAGAGCAGCCCTTCCATAGAAGGGCCCTTAGGAAGGGGCTCTGCCCAGTGTCATCTTCTACTTACCTTGCACTCTTACCCGGGGAGTACCCTCGGCTATGACTTGCATCTCCCAGGTTCCTGTCTGGGGGGGGTCATTCATGGTCACCATCCAGAAGTGCCCGAATCTGCGAGTGTGACCTAAAGGCCCCTGGCCTTCTTCCTGATCCTGGGTGATCCCTTGGGTATGTGTGTGGGAAAAAAACAAGAGATGTCTCATGAGTGTTCCTTCCCCTCAGTACATTACCCCATTCCCAATCTCCATTCTTCCCTCTGCCCTGAGACACACAGGAGTACCTGCTGGGTTCCTGATCCAGAAGCTGCTGACCTCCCCATGGATCCGGACTCTGACCTTCCGGAGCAGCCCATCCACCCTGAATGCAAGTAACTTCCCAGGCACCACAACAGGAGGTTCCAGGGGAAGGGTCACCTAAGAGATGGGGTAGACCAAACACCAGGAGAAAAGATAAGGTGTGAGATGAAGTAGGGACAAAGACAAGAGAAGTAGAGACTGAACAAAACTGAGTCACGCTTGGAGAAAGGACAGCAATGAGAGGGAGCCAGGGATGAAATTATCATCAATGACAGAGGTTAGGAATGAAGGATGAGACCATCACTTCTTGTCTCTCTTAAAAGATGGCATATGTGATAGCCCTGAGGACAAAATACTAGAGGCCAAAACTGGGGAGAACAGGTGGTGCTAAGTGGAAGGAAAAAGGTGAAAGGAAGCTGTGAATCTCACAGGAAGAGAACTTTACTTCCCCACGCTTCTCAAAGAAATCGCAACAGTCATAGGAGCCTCATGCAGTGCTACCCATCCCCTTAGTTCTGAGCTGAGGGGACTGGTCCATCACGCCCCCACTCTTACCAGGTCAGTCATGCTATCCCCCACAATGGCTGCCACATCCTGAATGTACTGGTCTTTGGTGAAGATCACGTCTCCTCCTGAGGCTAGTGCCACGACTTCATAGGGCTCAAATCGTTGAGGGGATAAGACCTCACGCCGGGCTCGGCCCTGAACCCTTGATGGGTCTTCAGTCACCAGGAAGGTTACCTACACTCGAAGAAAAGACAGTGCTTGAGGTGTTCAAGAGCTGACAGGCACTGTAAGTGAGAATCTCCCGTGTCCACGCTTTCTAAAACACCAGGTTCTAGTGTAAGGTCTTTCTCCCCTCTGGCTGTCACCCAAGGGTCCTCCAAGGACACAACCCCCCAGCCTTCAGTTAGAAGCTGCCCACTCCCATGTAATTGTCAGAATGTCTTCCACAGAATGAACTGTTGGCAACTAGATCTTTAGGTCTTCAGATACTTTACTGGGGGCAGGCTCAACCACGAATTCTTCATTATTAAGGGTAAAGTGTTCTCTTCAGTATTGCTAAAGGGAATGTACTCACTTCCTGCTTTCCCAGCTCATGCCAAGGCGGGCTCAACCACCATAATGTGGTGTGTCCCCTGTTAGAGACTTGTTACAAGATCTCCCTTGTTACAAGCCCCCCCCACCCCCAGGGGGCTGGCACTGGGTCTCCCACCAGCTGTGCTCACTCTGCAGCGCCGCTCCCGAGTCAGAGCTTCTACTCGGTTGGTGAGAAAGGCATCCTTGGGGGAGGCATCCGTGAAGACAAAGATGTCTGAGAGTGGGGGGGTATGCAGCAGGGCCAACTGCAGAGAGGAAAAGGACCGCTGTTAAAAATGGCAGCTGCAGGGGAGCAGGTAGAGCAAGGGAGGGCAGAGGATAAGGAAAATGAGCCCTGGGGTGAAGCTAGTAGAACTAGATTCTGAAGACAGGGTGAGTGGTGGGGCTCCAGACAGGTTCTGACTACTCCTCATGGGGTCTCGAAGGGGGTGAGAAGGGAGGGCAAAGGGGAGTGTGCAGACCTCCAAGGCTGAAAGGCACATCTCAGGCTCATCTCCACCACCCAAGGCGTGGATCTCATTGAGTTGTTTCCAGAAGCTGTCAGGGTCACTGGTTGAGAAGACAGGGCCAAACTCTGGAGAGGGAAAAGGAAGTTGAAATAAGTGAGGAGACATTCCCCTTCTTCCTGGGCACCTCTCTAGTCTTTAATAGCAAAGTTCCCTCATACAGGCAGACAGAGGCTGACATCTCTAGAGGGAAAGTACACCTCATTTCCTTAACAAAATGGCAGCACTTCCTGGGAGAGACGTGTGTAAGAATAAAAAATGAAATAGTGCCTGTTTCCTCAATCAGCAAAACCAGAAAGATAATAGTATTTATTTCCGAGAGATTTGGGAGGAATGAATGAATTGACTCTTTCAATCATAGAGTAATGCTTGACACTAACAAATGCTAAATTCTTCATCATTCTCTTATTCAGATCTTCATCAAATATGTACTAAGCCTTAAACAAGTACCAGCTCACATGAGGTTTGCTTATGCAGACAAAACAGACTCAAATCTTGCCTTTGGGAAATTCTCAATCTAGTAAGCACTTTATTTGATCATTCCAACCCTGGTACATTGGCAGGATAAGGCCAGTACTGACCCTCTTCATGGATAATGAAATTGAAGCAAAGGGAGGGTAGATGATAAGCCTTGGGGCTTATCACGGACACATAGTAAGTTTGATGGACCCAGGCCAGATACCTGCCTCCTAGGTCAGTGGGGAAAGTTTACAATGTAAGTAAGCATCTCAAACACTTAGGTTGCCTGAGCCTACCACCACCCCATCTTCATCCCAACCTCTGGCTATAAGAAGCAGAGAAAACTGAAGACAACTTGTTAATATGGAAGCCAAAGAAAGCAGAGTTTCTCTGCCTAAACAAAGTCATGACTGAGCTCTCTCCCCATGATCTCTCTGTCCCCTTTCCCCCCTTAACCTCAGCGCCCTCCAGTGTTGGCCTTTTAAAACCTTCTGTGTTATTGTATCATCTGCTACATAAATGTTGAGCATATTTATCCTTCTGACTTGCTTTACCACACATAATTCCCACAAATGCCCTGTTTTGGTGAAAATGGCTGCACTGCCTCTTTCCTTATGACTGAACAGCATTCCATAGGGTGGAGAGGTCACATCTTGATCTGACAGGATTAAATTCTGATGGAAACAGTGCTTTTTACATGCAAATGGACAGAGTAAAGGCTCCCCAGGGTCACAGGAAGGATCACCATTTTAAGGAAATCCAGAAATGAGGCCTGCTCCCATGGCAGCATTTACCTTTTGCCCTGGACTTTCCTTCCCCCCACTGTCCTGGTCACATCGGCTTGCCTGGGTCATGGAAAGGCACCAGGATGTAATGACTGGGCTCCATCGGGCTGCCCCACCGCTGTTCCACAATGTGTCGTGCCTGGATTTTGGCAGCGTTGATCTCCTCCCCCATGCTGCCAGTGGTGTCCAGAACGAAGCTCAGGCCAGAGGCTGGGGTGATGTCCAGTAGCCTGGAGCAGGCCAGACACACGTTGAAGAGCCTGCACATTTTGCCCCTCACCCTCCCAGGAGCCCATTTAGGAGTCACTTACCTGGAGAAACCTCTGTCTCCTAGGCGGTTTCGCAGGAGGCTGAGGGCCTGGATGGAGGCCAAAAGGGCTAGCTTTGCAGCCTGGGGGTGCAGCATGTGGTGGGGGGAGAAGCCTGGGGCTGTGCTGTCCTTGTTGATGCCTCCCCGTGGTGGCTGGGAGCTGCTCTGGTCAAAATGACCCCCATGGCTACATTTCCCTAGGTTGGGGAAAGGGATCTGGAAGGTGGAGGTAAAAAATCCACTACCTCCTAAGAAAATGAGGCCCTTTCTGACCTGGACCTGGCCTGCACTCTCATTCCTCAGTAAAGGTCAGCAGAAAGCGATAACATCATGGGGAGGGCAAGTCAATCTGGAGGGGCCAGTCACCACAGCACTCGGTGGATTCTCTGACCCCTCAGTCAGTCCTCAAAAGCTGCCTTGGGCAATGGAGAAGTCTGATCAGTGGAGAAAGATGCTTCTGCCCAGCAGTCATGGTACCTGGGTGGCTTCCCTCCTACTACTGCATTCCTGATATCTCTCCTTCTGAGGGAGTGATGCCATGGGAAATTGGATGAGGGTCTGCACAATAGATGCCCAGAGAGAGGGTTGAGGGACAGAACGTGACTTTCTCCCCTTACTTTGGAGGTTTTCCTGTTTAGTACCTGGAGGCTTGGAGGGATGAGTTCCAAAGTAGCCAGAAGTGAGGAGTGTGGAGCTCAGCAAATTCCCAGGGCAGCTCAACTCCTCACAATCGGAGCAGGTAGTGTCGTCCGCTGGGAAGAGAGCATAGAGGTCTAACCCCATGATTCTACTGTCCCCCTGACCTTTATCTCTATTCACCCAAACTTCTGGGACCTCCCTTCCTGGCTGGAGTGAGGTAAAAGCTCACAGTATCCTTTCAGGCTTTCTGAAGCCTGAGCTACTGGTAAGACTCAGCATTTAGAACTGGACTGTGCCAGAAAACCCAAGTGCGAGACCAATCTGACAGGGATAGAGTACACAGTGAACCGGGAATGGAAGGTGAGCTGATGATGACCAGGAGGTGAACTGATGATGACCATGAGGTCACAGTTCCATTGGAAGGCTCAGGGGTTGTGGGAGAACCTCCCCCTATTGCCTATGACCTGGTATGGGCCAGGGAACCCTGTAGAGGCAAAGGCCTACAGACCTGACTTGGTTCTACCCTCCCATGGGGTCATGGGAGTCATCTAAGAACCTATCCTTTGGTTGAACTGTGGACTGCACAGGTCAATCCAGAGATGAAGCATTATTATTATTATTATTATTTTGAGACTAGGTCTTGCTATTTTTGCCTGTAGAACCATAGGCTCACATTGCCCGGGGTACTACAGACTCAAGCAATCCCCAGCCTCAGCTTCCCAGGTAGCTGGGATTACAGGTGTGCACCACCATGCCCAGATATTTTTTTGGAACTAGGTCTCACTATGTTGTCCCAGGCGGAACTCGAACCACGATCCCTAGTCCCAGCTGTGCTCCATAGGCTGGCGCTTATAGGCACACACCTCCGTGCCAGGCTGAAGCATCATTATTACATCTGATGTGACCTTAGGCTGTGACATGGTGGCTGGGAAGGCTGAGGGGAAATGGCTCCCCCAAACCAAGGGCTCGTGACTGTACCTTGGGCCAGATTCCAGAGCTTCTTCTTTGGCCAGAGGAGGTGAGGGTGTGGCTGTTGCCTCCCCAGTTCCACCCAGTTGCTGTGACTATAGAAATCCTGGTGGGGAAAGGAGAGAAATGGGGCATGGTGACGGCTCTCACAACCTCCAGCCTAATTCCTCATTCCTTCAAACCCTCTGTGTGAAAGCCTCTTCCCACTCCTGTTAGACACCCCAATCCCCTCCACGACTCTTTCCATTGCCCAGATCAGTTTTGCCAAAGTCAGTGGCTGTGGTGTTTCTCCTGCTCCCAGGCAGAGGTCAAACTACCCTACCCCCTTCCCTGCCCCCTCACTCCTCTGCAGTGCCTGCCGATTCTGGTTCCCACAGGACCCTAGGTCAGTTGGGAGGAGGGGAACTTATGGGAATAACCTCAGGGATTTGGCAAGTACCCAATATTTTCTGGAGGGTCATGCCTGAAGGTAGCAGAACTAAGAAGAGACAGAAAAACTGGAACCCGAGACCCGGTGACTACACCCCCCAGTTCTATTCTTACCTGTAAGGCATGAAGCGCAGCGCCCAGGCGCTGGCGGGCCAGAGTGTAGTCAAGGGCTCTGGCAGCTGCCAAGGTCTCGCGTAGCGCCCCCACCAGGCGCATGCGCCCCTTGTCCAGTCGCTCAGCATCAAAATGCAAGTCAGGGTCATTCCTGGAAGTGGGCAGGAAGTCCTGGGCGGCATTGGCACGAGACACCTGGCCTAAGGCTGCTCGAAACTTCCGGGAAGGAGACCCAGGTCCAAAGTAGGCAGTGAAGAGGTCATCGGCAAGGAGGGTGCGGCCCTGGCAAGAATGGGAGGGGACGGGGCTCCAGGGAAGTCCCTCGGATTGGAGCCTTGCCTAGTCTCCTCAGCAGGTAGCAACCAGGGCCCAGTGTGCAAGGGAGGCAGCATTCCTGGCCACTCCTGATTTCAGGGTCAGACCCCAGGAGTTTGTGCTGCAAGGGATTGAAGGTGGGAAGATGGGGAAAGGGGAGGAAATACCCCTTTTCTGGGAGGACAGGGCCCTCTAGATATCTCCAAGAAAAGCTGAGAAGTGACAGGACCCAGGGGTGCTCACCAGGAAGTCCTCAAGGTGAAGGGGTGGCCTACCCGAGGGTGGCCTTTCCAGGAAGAGCTGCAGGGTGACATTGAGTGCTGCCTCCTCGGTCAGGTCCTGGTGGGTAATGGAACCTGGGGCCACCAGGAGGCTCCAGATGTTGGGGAAGAAGGCAGATGTAGGGGGCAGCAACAGCTGTAGCAGCAGCAGCAGCAGCACTGAGGGGCGCAGGTGGTGTAGAGGCACGTTTTGGGGGCACATAGCCAAAACATGGACCTGGGGGGGTGGGAAGGGTGTTTTTCATGAAGGAAGTGGCAGTGGGGCTTCCAGGGCCATCACCTATCCCCACAGGAACCTGCTCCAGTTCCTTCTGCTTTGCCTCAAGTCCCTTGCCTGCTCCAGCCCAGCTTCCCTACCCTTTTCTGTTACCCAGACAACCTGAAGGTTCTATCAGGCTGTAGAAAGACACCTGCGGAGCCAGCTGAAGACCCGCCCCTTCCATGCCCCAGACAGCCCCTTGCACCGGCAGTCTCCCAGGCCTCCTCCCTACCTGGTGGCTGGATCTCCAGGCAGGGCCAGGCGTGGCGTCACAGGGCACTTAGGTCAGAGTTAAAATTAACCCAAGCAGGACTCTCTGGCGGGAGGGAGGCTGGGCACTGTGGGAGGTAGGATGGCAACCCTTAGCCCCTCGACTCATCCTTGTCCAAGACCCGGAGCAACTGCCTGCAGCAGGGCAGCCTCCCTTGGGCGCAGCGCAGAGGTGAGTGAAGAGCTGGGAGGAGGAAGGGAACAGCAGCATGACTCAGGCCTGGCTCCTTGCCAGAGACAGATAGCCCCACCTCTCTGCCCACCAGGACCCAGCATCTTGTGCCTTGTGCTTCCTCTGTGACTGAGGTTTCAGGAATCCAGCTGTTCCGTGCCTCCCCACACCACACACACATACACACAGACAAGGTGGTTTTGTGGCAAAATATTTTATTGCTGCCACCCCCCTGGTGGAGCCTGGGGGGGGGAGGGGAGTTATGAGGGTTGGAGTTGGGTGTGATCACAGCATCTTCTGAAATAGGGCGATGGCCTCGTCCATCTTCCTGAGTTCTGCTTCTGTCTGTTGGAGCTAGTGGGGGACAAAGGGTGTGGGAATAAAGATCTCCATACCAACAGAGGAGACCCTCCGACCTCAGAGGTAGCGGGCTCTTAGTTGGAAGGACTGGCAGGGACTACAGGCAGAGTCTGGGGAGTGTGCTTGGCTGGCCTGTCCTCCCTAATTCTCGCTGGTATCCCCACCAGCACCCCTCTCTATCACTGGTCCCTTGGATGTTGCTTTTTCTCAGAGTGGTCAGCCGCCCCCCCCCCACCCCCCGACAGAGACTTCAGACTGCTGACCTGGCAGCAGGCACAGCAGTTAGGAACCAGGCTTTGAGGCATCCTGGCCTTCCCTTGTAAAACAGAGGCCATACCGCCCACCCTGAGGGCTACTGGACAGTTGAGTAGGTAACCTTGATCAGCCACAGGGCTCTATAACTCAGTCCCTGCTCCTGATTCTTTCTGTTCTTTGTGTCCTTGCATTTCATCCCACTGCTCCTTCCTGAGATCACAGTTGGGGGGTGGGGAGGTTGTCCCTGACTTTTTGCTGCCGAATGTACCTGGGCATGTAGGAGATCATATTCTAGGAGTGGGGTAGGCTGAGGGATCTGCCTGGGAGGCAGGATACCTGTTTTAAAGTGTGCCCCCTTGTCACACTGTTATGTGTCCCTAGGTGGTAGCACCACCACAGCTGTGCCTCATGTGTAAGAAGAGGGACTGAACATCCCTCTGAGTCAGTGCACAAACTGCCCGGAACTAGGCAGAATCCAGAGCAGGACCAGGGTTCAGTGGTAGAGGGAGCAGGGGGTGTGGGCAGCAGGGAAGGGGATGCCCACCACACCACACACCTTAGCTTCGTCTGCCTTCTGGACTTCAAGGGGCACCTTGACAGGGTAGCCCGAGGCAGCACGGCGCTCCCGGAGACGCTGGGCCTGCCGCTGGGCCTCGCCACGCTTGGCCTGCAGTTTGCCCAGCTCCCGGGCAGGGTCCACCAGCCCCTGCAGCTGCAGGTGGACGGAGCAGCGATCAGAGGCCAGGGCCACAGCACAGGCCTGTGGTGCAGGAGCCCCCAGGGCCAAGACAGCCACCACGCCCGCACTGGCCAGCGCCTGCACATAGCCCGAAACTGCCGATGCCTGGGCACCTGTGGCCTCGTCTGCCACTTCCAGGAAGCCTGCGGGGGAGGGAGAAATGTGAGGCCTGACAAGGAGATGAGGCAGCCACACTGGCGAGTGGGCTCAGGGACAGTGGGAAGGTGTAGGCAGGGGCCTGAGGCTCACAGTCAGGCCGGATTCGGGTGAGGTTGTAGTCAGCACGGAGGGAGCGCACAGCTCGGGTGACGCTCAGGGCCAGCTCCATGGTAGCTTCTGCCTCAGGGTCCTTCCAGGAGCACTGTGGGACAGAGGAGGGGTGAGAAGGGTTGGGGTGCAGGCTGAAGAACCCTCCTGCAGATCATACCCCATACCTCTGAGGGCTCTGGGTAGGGCGTAACACAGAGGCTAGGGGGAGCCTGTGGTGTCCGTCGTGGTAACCTCTGGAATAACTCCTCAGTCACAAAGGGCATGAAAGGGGAAAGCAGCCGCAAGCCAACATCCAGGCAGGTGTAGAGGGTCTGGCGGGCACACTCAGCTGCCGTCTGGTCCACACCATTCAGCACGGGCTTCAGGCATTCCTAGAGCACAGGGAGATGCCGGGCTCAGGGCTAGGAAAGGTCTAGCCCTCACTGCACCTGTGAGAACTGGGAGGGGGACAGGCTGGCTTCGGGCTCACGGCCAGCCACTGGCGAAGCCAGGTCCAGACCTCTGCAACCCCCGGCCCCCAGCAGCTGCTTCTCACCAGATAGACGTCACAGAGCTCGTATAGCCAGAAGCTGTACTGGGCGGTGGTGACAGCAGGGAAGTCATAGGTCTGGAAGCCGTGGTTGCTGAGCCTCACAGCCTCAGCCAGCCGGCTGCGGATCCAGCGGTCCACTAGGCTCTCCTGGCCTCCAGGCTTGGGGGGGAAAGGGGCATATCAGCCAGGGGGCGACCTTGAGCGAGAACTCCACAGGGGTGGGAACCACGGGCAGATGGGCATTTCAGAGGAGTCTGATGAGTCCAAAGTGGTCACTATGTGCCAGCACCTAGGAGAGGTCCCCCAATACCTTGGGAGAGGACCCCCAATGTCATGGTCTATCCCTGTAACCATCTGTCCCTGTAACCTTGGAGCCAGGCTTGGGCTTCCTGAGGCCACAGTCACAATCCTGACATAGCATGTGTGTGATGTCTAAGTGGCAGAACAGCTCATGGGGGTGCTGCCCATCTTGTTGCCTGCCAGGCCCTCAC
Source organism: Uropsilus gracilis (assembly GCA_004024945.1). Taxonomy (NCBI): domain Eukaryota; kingdom Metazoa; phylum Chordata; class Mammalia; order Eulipotyphla; family Talpidae; genus Uropsilus; species Uropsilus gracilis. Next base: position 17,750 of record PVHY01016332.1, on the reverse strand, counting down.
CTCAGAGGTGGTTGAGGGTACGAAACCCTTCCCAAGGCCACGGAGGGCAAACTTGGTGGCGTTCCAGAGCTTGTTGCAGAAGTGGCGGTACCCCAAAATCCGGTTCACATCCAGGTTGATGTCACGACCTGGGTGGGGGTGAAGTGTGAGTCTTCCCTCCCACCCATGGGCTGGGCAGAGAAGGGGGTGGTTCTCCGGAAAGGAGGGAGGACACGGCTGAGAGGTTTGGGGACCATACCCTGGGACGTGTACGCGCACAGTCCAAACCGGAGTGCATCGGTGCCACACTCGGGAATCCCCGCTGGGAAGTCTGCCTTCTGCAGGGAGGAGCCATAGAGGTATACTGAGGCAGCCTGGCACCACCTTCCTCCTGCCCACATTCCAGCTGGGGCCCACCCTGGGTACCTGGCCTTCTTTAGCTTTCTCCACCTCACTGGGATCCAGGTTGCTGTTCAGTAACTGGTCGTGGAGGCCCTGAGGGCACGGTGGGAGCAGTCAGGGGGCCTGGTCATATAGCCCACAGCCCCAGTCCAACCCTGCCCAGCTCAGCCCCTAGCCCAACCTGCAGGGAGACGCCATAGATGACATCCAGAGGGTCGATGACATTGCCTAGAGACTTGCTCATCTTCCGGCCATGGGCATCTCGCACAATGGCGTGGAGGTAGACCTTCAAGGGAAGGGAAGGGAGGGTCTGTGAGGTGGGTCTCTTGGCCTACACCCCAACTTACCCGAAGGTCCCTGCATCTGAGGTGTTCACCCTAAACCTCTGGCCCCTCAGTGTCCCAGCCAACCCATTTACCACCTTCATGTGCCTAGAGGGGTCCCCTCCTCCAGGATGCCAGGATGCAGGCTCACTGTGGGGAATCCACGTTGGTATTCAAGTCCCACAACCCCCCTGGTCCAGCCCACCTACAGCTGCCCATGGTGCTGCCTTGTGCACCACCTATGCTGGGCCTGGGCCATGGCACAGGAGGGTGGGTGAGGGGTCTTGCGGGCTTCACCTCTCTGAAGGGCAGTTTGCCAGTGAGCTTCAGGCCGAGCATGACCATCCTGGCCACCCAGAAGAAGAGGATGTCATGGCCTGTCTCCAGCAGTGTCCCAGGGTAGAACACACTCAGATCTTCTGACTGGGGGCAGAGTAAGGTATGACAGAGAGTCAAGTACCCCTCTCCCAGAACCCAGTGCACCAGGGCTGGCCAGAGTGACATACCTGATTGGGCCACCCCAGGATAGAAAAGGGGAAGATGCCAGATGAGAACCAAGTGTCTAATACATCTTCATCTGAAGAAGGCCAAAGGTCAGCGGTCAGAACAGAGAGAAGAAAGAATCAGAGCCTCTACTCTGCCCCCACCCCAAAAGGCCTCTCCTTGCCTTGCTGGAGACTGATCTTGTCAGGGGACACACCAAACTCCTTGGCAGCCTTCTCACGGGCCTCTGTCTCATTGCGCCCACTCACCCAGTATCGCCCATCAGGATCCTGCCAGGGTGCAAAGTGGGGGTGTGATTATCCAAGGTGGCACCAAGATCCCTCCCCCCATCAAGGAAGAGACAAACCCAGAGCTCCAAGGTGGGCCAGTTCTGGCCCAGCTCTCACCTCCCCTGCGGGTATAGCTGGGTCGCTGACAGTGACAAAGTAGGCCGGGATGCGGTGGCCCCACCATAGCTGCCGGGAGATGCACCAGTCCCTGCACACCATGAGAAGAGAGCACAGTAGAGGTGGAGAGGAAGGGCCAAGGCCTATGCCCAGCTCAGCCCCTCACCCTGGTGCCTGTCCCATACCGAGGGTCTGCCACACCTGATGTTGTCCATCCAAGCGTGCCACGTCCGCTGATGGGTCTCGGGCAGGATGCGGAGGTCGCCCCGAGTCACAGCAGCGCTGGCAGCCTGGGCCATTTCCCCACAGCGCACATACCACTGCGGCCGCAGCAGAGGCTCCACCACATCCTTGGAGCGGCTGCGGTACATGTGGGTGAGGAGGCTGGATGGTGAGGACCCAGAGGAGCCCTGGCCCTCCCCCGATGCTTGGCTTCCCCCCTCACTTGCAAAGCGGCACCACCATGGGGTTGTCCTCAATGCCACGAAACAGTCCCCGTTCCTTCAGTGCTGCCAGTACTGCCTTCCGGGCCTCAAACCTAGGCATGCCCTAGGAGGAAGATAGGCCTTGTCAAAGCCACACCTGGGTACGCTGCTGACTCCAGACCTGCCTCCAGGCCCCAGGCAGTCTCACCAGGAATGGCAGGGGCACATTGACAAGAGCCCCTCGGGAGTCAATGATGCTGATGGCTTCCAGCCCATGCCGCTGGCCAACCTCATAGTCATTCTGGTCATGAGCGGGAGTGATCTTCACTGCACCTGAAGACACACGGGGGCATCAGGGACACTAGGGGCTTAGTGAGGTTCCTTCCCACACACTCCTTCAGTTGGATGTGGTTCCCAGACCACCTCCACACATCCCTTCCCTCAAACAGCCCCCAAGAAGCTGCCCAAGCCCTTCCTATACAGGTGAAACTTATTTTCTTTCTTTATGATGAGAAAAAAAAAAACACCAGAAAACATAAGACATGCAAGAAAACCAGTAAAACTGTGTAAGCCAGTCAGGGTATGCCTCCTGGGTGCCTTCCTCATCCCACAGGGTAACTCTTTGCTCACCAGTGCCAAACTCCATGTCCACAAAATCATCGAAGACGATGGGGAGGCTCCGAGACAGAAATGGATGGATGACACTTTTCCCCTTTAGGTGCTGGGGGAGGGAGGGTAAGAAGGGGAGGGGGGATAAAAAATCCAAGACGGGGTCAAATCCGAATACCCGGGGTCCTGAGTTCCAACATCCAGATTCCATCTTTGGGGCCAGAAAAAGCCCAAAGTTTAAGCTTCCAATCCAATTTTCTCCCCTTAGCCTTTGGGACTCTGTGCCTACTTCACCCATATACACTTCAGTCTGCCTTCTTCCCTCCACTGCATGTAGCACTCTCACCATACCTGGTATCTGGAATCTTTGGGGTGTACAGCTACGGCCACGTCTCCCAGCATTGTTTCAATCCGAGTTGTTGCCACTACCACCTCCTCGTTGCTGTCTGGGATGCCAGGGGGTTTCAATATTGGCCCCTTCCCACCCCTGACCCACCCCAGCCCAGAATGTTGGCTGGTGTTCCTGGCTCCTACCTGAGTCTTGCACCTTGTAGGCAAAGGAGACAAGGACACCAAACTCCACCTTCTCCTTGTAGCCTGGCACAGAGAGCAGGGTGCGACCTGCCAACTCCTTCTTATCCACCTGTGAGATGGCTATTAAGACAGGGCCCAAGGCTGGGGCAGAGATAGAGAGTCTGGGCTGGGGGAGGCGGGTACATACCTCGATGTCAGAGATGGCTGAGTTGAGGGTGCAGGACCAGTTGACAAGGCGGGTACTGCGGTAGATGACACCTTCCTCGTGGAGTCGCACAAAGGCCTCTGTCACAGCTGTGGACAATTTCTAGGGCGCAGTTGGAGAGTCAGATATGGGCCCAGGGGCCCAGGAAGACTCTCCACAGCAGCAGAGCAGTGAGATCTGTCCTGTCCCAGCACACAGACCCCTTGCAGTTTATCAGGGAGAGGGGGTGAGAGGACCACAGGACACGAGAGCAGGCAACAAGAGTCTAGAAAACTCAAGGCATCCCGGATCCATGGAGGGTGAGGCCCTACTATGAGCTACATGGAGGAATCTGAGTTCCCAGAATGGGTGACAGGGAACACACGGGGCAGGAGGTGACATCTGCAGCTAAGCCCTTAGCAGTGGTGAATGGGCTCACCTCCTACTGGAGGCCCAAAGCACAGTGCTCTCGTCTGTGGGTACTCTGCTCCAGGAGTCTCCTATGCCCACCCCAGCCCTGAGACACCCCTACTCACAGTGTCCATGGTGAAACAGGCTCGATTCCAGTCCAAGGAGCTGCCAAGTTTCTTCAGCTGGTGGTAAATGCGGTCACCTTTCCTGCAAGTGGACCAGCAGGCTAGGATCAACACTTAGGCCTATGCCAGCAGGAGCTGTGGGGCAGGGGTAGGGACAGGGGCTGTTGATGGGGCACTGTGGGTTTTACTCATCCACTGAAATTGACTTGGGCCCCAGAACCAACTGATTCTCAGCTACTGTGAGGAGATCTGACCCTGCCAGCGGGCTTATCTAACAGGGAACAGGAAGTGGGGGTGTGATGCCTGCTGCAGAGCTGCCACACACTCACTCCTCCTTCCACTTCCAGACCTCCTGGAGAAAAGCTTCTCGGCCCAGCTGGTGCCGGTTCAGGCCCTTCTCGCGCCAGAGTTTCTTTTCCACCACCACCTGGGTGGCAATGCCCGCGTGGTCACAGCCAGGGTTCCACAGAGTGGTCTCCCCACGCATGCGATGCCTGTGGGAGGAACATGGAGCAACAGAGGTGAATGGCCATGGGTGTCTGGCATAAAAGGGAGTACAAGGACTCAGCAGTAGAAGGTGCCCTTCCCAATTCTAAAATTGCCAGGGAGAGGTGCACCTTGGTAAGAGTGCCAACCAAACAAGAAAATATGTGAAAGTTCTGATTATTAAAATGATAAGTTACTACATTAGAATAAGGGCTAAGTTAGCCGGGCACGGAGGCTCGTGCCTGTAAGCTTTAGCCTAAGAAGCGGCTGGGGCTAAGGGTCACAGTTCAAGTCCTGCCTGGGCCCGTAGCGAGACCTAGTTCCAAAAAAATAGTTGGGCGTGGTGGCACGCGCCTGTAATCCCAGCTACCTGGGAAGTTGAGGCTGGGGATCGCTTGAGTCTCTGGTACCATGGGCAACAGGAGCCTGAGTTTCCATCGGCAAAAATAATGAGACCCAGTCTCAAAAAAAAAAAAAAGAATAAGGGCTAAGTTACAGACTAAGAGAACAAAAACAGTGATTGGAGATAGAGCCATGTCAACTTAATATTTGTTAGGGTATGTCCTATGAGCAGGGAAAGGACAAACTACTCAGTACTTCAGCTTGGACAGCTATCTCATCAGTTTGAAAATATTTCCCAAGTTCCCAATAATCACATAGATAAATTCTAGATTCTAGTCAGACTAAACAAGTCAACATGTGAAAAAACTCTGAGGAAAGCATTGTATATGACAGCTTTGGAAAAGGAGAAAAAAACTCTTTTTTCTTTTTTTTTTTTTTAAGAGACTAGGTCTTGCTATGTTGCCCTGGGTAGTCTGGAACCCATGGACTCAAGTGATCACTAGCCTCAGCCTCCCAGGTAGCTGGGATTACTGGCACATGCCACCACACCTGGATATTTTTTTGAGAGTAGATTTCGCTATGTTGCCTGGGGTAGTCTGGAACCCATGGACTCAAGTGATCCCTAGCCTCAGCCTCCCAGGTAGCTGGGATTACAGGCTCGTGCCACCATGTCCAGGTCAAAAAAGAATATTTCTAACTTTGAGGCAGGAGAAACCTTTAAGACAAATGATAAAGCCACAAAGAATAGTGATAAACTAAATTAAAATGTAAACAGAACAAAAAACTTCTAAAGTTAAATAGCAGGGGAGACCATTCCAGAGGAAATGAGCAGAAGGCAGTAATATTTCAAAGAAGTAATCTGGGGATGAATGATGTCTTCGTGGCCCAGTTCTAATGAGGGTTCACTTACTCTAGCTCTGTGTGATGGGCACTTAAAACATTAAATTCAATGACCCTTTTTTGTGATCTCTTAGAACTGCTGGGCACACTAAGTAGGGGAGAGGATATGACTATCGCAACAAACATTGTTCATATGCTGCTTTCAAGACTCGTCAAGCTGCATCGGATTCATTAAGGTCTGTTCATCCCCACAGGGTTCAGGTCTCCTCGGGGACAGGGATCAGAGCAACTCCATCCTCTGGCAGATAATGGGCACTTAGAAATGTTGTTTATGTACCCTGGTGAACTGAACACCTTTATGAACTCTAAAACACTGTCAAGTATAACATAAAAATATTGTTTCACTAAAAATGATCTCTTGAGGCTGATAAAAAAAATAATGATATTTCTAAAAAAGCATCCTTTCCTGTTGAGGAAGGGTAAAAAATATAGTTAAAGAACTCACTTTTATTTCCTTTTCATATCTTATTGGTAGATATCTTTAAAGTTGTATTTCACATGTTACTTTTGATGCTAAAACATTTATCCAAATCTAGTGCATTTAAGTTGTGGGGTGTTATGACATTTCATTTAAATCATATTCATTAGAAAAATATGCTACAACTCTTAGAGTTTGTTACTTTACGTAAATAATTTGGTGATTATATATTATACACGTAATATAACTCTGTATCCCCAGTGACGAAAAGAGCAGAGCTGACAGTGAATATTTTTTGACCAAATTAAGTAAGGCACTAAAGACAAATTTAAAATATAGTAAGTTGGGGCTGGATGCGGTGGTACATGCCTTTAATCCCAGCCTTGGGAGGCCGAGGCTAGGAATCATTTGTCAGTGGGTTCAAGACTACCCCAGGCAACATAGTGAGACCTAGTTTCAAAAAACAGCTGGGAGTGGTGGGGCGCACCTGTAATCCCAGCCTTGGGAGGCTGAGGCTAGAGATCACTTGAGTCTGTGGGTTCAGGACTACTCCCAGCAATATAGCAAGACCTAGTCTCAAATAATAAATAAATAAATAAATAAATAAACAAACACACAAACAAACAAATAAATAAATAGTACATAAACCCTGATCTCCAAAACCAAAAATTGTTTAAAAATACCTCTTTAAAAGAACTTGTCACTTGGATCATTAGTTAATTAATTAAAATATTAACTAGTTAGTATTAGTTAATTTATTTATTAGTGGGTGGAAAAAAAGCAAGTGCCAGAATGAGAAAAAGTATTGTAATATATACATAACAAACTATAAATATCCAGAACATGGAAAAAAATCTTCTAGCAAACCAACTTAAAAAGGAAAAAAACAAAAAACAAAGGCTCAATCAGAAAATGGGTTAAGAGAGAAGTACAATTCACACGAGGGGAAATCTGACTGCCCCAAAACTTGAAGAGACACAGGTTCACGAGTAATAAGAAATAGCAGAAGTACCATGTCTGTGGCAGCAAACTGGCAAAGACTGATGATGTTCAGAGTGGGCAAGGGTATGGGAAACAGATACCCTCACAACATGCTTGGAGGCAATTTTAGAGGGCAACTTGGCAGTTTCTATTTATACTTCCTATAATAGGTCCCTCAACAGAGTAGTTCCACTTTTTGGTAGTTATACCAGAGAAATCCTTCCACTTTTTTGCACTTAAGTGCTTGAGGAAACCACTGGGCATGGTGGCTTATGCCTGTAAGCTTCAGCCTATGAAGCAGCTGGGGCTAGGGATCACGGTTCAAGTCCTGCCTGGGGCCCATAGTGAGACCTAGTTCCAAAAAAAATAGCTGGGCGTGGTAGCGTACCCTTGCCTGTAATCCCAGCTGCCTGGGAAGCTGAGGCTGGGGATTGCTTGAGTCTGTGGTACCCTGGGCAACAAGAGCCTGAGGTTCCACAGGCAAAAATAGCGAGACCTAATCTCAAAAAAACCAAAACAAACACACATACACACAAACAAATAAAAGTGCTTGAGGAAACCATGCACAGCAATATGCACACAAGCAAGGTTTTCAATCAAAAAATTAGGAACAATCATTAATTTAAAAAAAAGTGACTCCATATAGTATAGCCACACTATAGAATACTATGGAACAATGAAAAAGAATGAAGTCAGTTTGTATATAAGGATAAGGAAAGATTGCCAAGATAAGCTAACTGCTAAATGTAATAAAAAAAAAACTACAGAATAACATATTTGGCGTACCTTTTATGTTAAAAAGTAGATAAGAAAAATTCATACAAAGGTAAAAAATTAGGCCGGGCACGGTGGCTTGTACTTGTAAGCTTCAGCCCATGAAGCGGCCGGGGCTAGGGATTGCGGTTCGAGTCCTGCCTGGGGCCCGTAGCAAGAGCTAGTTCCAAAAAATAGCTGGGTGTGGCGGCACACGCCTGTAATCCCAGCTACCTGGGAAGCTGAGGCTGGGGATTGCTTGAGTCTGTGGTACCCTGGGCAACGAGAACCTGCGGTTCCCCGGGCAAAAACAGCGAGAACTAGTCTCAAAAAAAAAAAAAAAAAAAAAAAAAAAGTAAAAAATTCTATGGGAGCCTACATATATAATTAAATAGGAATGCTCTAGAAAGATCCACATCAAAATGGCAATAATGGCTAAATCTTGAGAGGGAACAAGTCTGCTGGTTAAGGGACTGGTCATGGAGACTTGAAGATTTATATTTCTTCCCCTCCTCACCCTCCACCCTGCCTCTCCCTGAAGCTTTATATTTCTTCCAAGACATGTCCATATGTTTCTTGTCTAATTCAAAATAATAGTTTTTAGCAGGGCATGGTGGCATGTGCCTGTAATCCCAGCTACCTGGGAGGCTGAGGCTGGGGATCACTTGAGTATGTGGGTTCGAGACAACCCTAGGCAACATAGTGAGACCTAGTCACAAAACAAATAAAAATAAAAATAATACTAGTTTTAAGCTGGATGTGGTGGTGCACATCTGTAATCCTAGCTATCTGGGAGGCTGGGGTTAGGGATCACTTGATTTGTGGGTTTGAGACAACCCTGAGCAACATAGTGAGACACAGTCTCTAAAAAAAAAATAATAAAAAAATAATACTAGTTTTAGTATAAAGAAAAAGAATGCAAGTGGGGTTGATGGTTATACTTGACTGGGAGAATGATAAGCCATCAGATGGGGTAACTCATCTGAGAGAGAGGTATAGAACCACCAGGAAGCAAAGCCTAGGGAAAGTTGGAAGGAAGAGGATGGCGGAAGGGTCCCAGTCTGGGGAGAGAAGGGAGAGACAGGATAGGGGAGCCAGAAAGGAAACAAAGAACCCACTGGAGGAGGGGACAGGAACTCACCATCTGGTTAGGGAGTCCTGGATGGCATTGGTGAGTGCGTGACCCAAGTGCAGTGAGCCCGTCACATTGGGGGGTGGTATGCACATCATGAAGGTGCCCCGGGGGTTTGGTGCTGACACACTGGAACGCTGATAGGGGAGGAAGGATGGGTACATAGTAAGGCATCTCGTCACCTCTCCTGGCCCATTCCTGGGCAATGTGTTCTTCAGCGCTATTTCCCATCCCCTTCCCTTTCCTCCCTTCCAGAGCTGGGTGGCAGTGCCTACTCACCCCATACTCTGGCTTGAAGAAGCCCTGCTTTTCCCACCAAGGGTACCACGCAGCCTCCACATACTGAGGACTATAGGAATCAGGCATGGTACCACTGACATCTGAGGAAGAATGGGAAGAAACAGTGCTGAGATTGGGAGCAGTTGGGGAGAGGATGATGGTCAACGGAAGACAACTTGGGATTCTTGTTCACATAACAGGAGAGGTACTGGGAGGCCAGAGGGGTTCCACAAATCCTTACCAAATAAAGTGGGGAGAGGGAAGATAGACAAGGGGTAATAAGGGTAAGAGCAGGGTAAGAGCAGCTGAGGAGGGTGGAAGTAAGAGAAAGGTAAGAGCAGCTGAGGAGGGTGGAAGTAAAGGATGGGGTCCCCTTCTTCCTCCTAGTACCTTTTTTTTCCCCAGGTGGGGTTGGGAGGTCATAAGTAATGATCCCAGGATCCCGTTTCTCCCTCTTCTCTGGTTTTGGTTTCTTCTGCTTAGAAAGGAAAAGACATAGGTCCAGTTGTCAGCAGCCTACCACAACACCAGTCATCCATTCAGTTCCACCCTGAGCTATTTACCTCCCCTGGAGGTGGCTGCTGCTGTTGGATCTTCTGTTTCTGTTGGAATTTCTCTAGTTTCTCCCGTTTCTTTGCTTCTTTCTTCAGTTGAGCAGCTGTCTTTGGGGGTGCAGGGACCTCAGGGCCTAGATAGACATAGAAAGATGGACTTAGCTGATGGAGACCCTCTATGAATGGTGCTACTATGTCTCAGCTGTTATAGGTTCCCTCATGCTGACCCCTAAACCTCACCCTCCTGTGGACCCCTGCCCCAGTGGTTCTGCCACCTTTAAGAGAAAAAACAAAGTGAACTGCATGGAAGTCCCCAGAGTAATCCTACCTCCCTCCGTCCCTCCTCACCTGGCTGCTGGGAAACAGTCCTGGAACCTGAACAGAGAACCACCTCTCCCAGCACAGCCCGAAATTCCGGCTGTTGGACACATGTGCTAAACCAGCGAGTCACGTTACTCCAGATCCGACGGGAAGAAGGGTTCAGAACCTAGGATGGAGTAAAGAAAGGAACTATCCTTAGTCACCCTATAATGAAATTTGAGGGGAGCTGCTCTCATTCTTCTCCAGACCCTAGGGACTCACATATCGGAAAGGTAGCAACAAGGCTGTGACAGCCGCCAGGTCAGCCAGAGTAGGGGCCTCCCCGGCAAGGTAGGTGTGCAGCCGGAGCCAGTCTTCCAAGGGACTCAGAGCCCTGCCCAGGGCACCAAGAGCAGCCTAGCAGGAAAAAGGGGTATGAGACAAGGTCCACTTCAGTCCCCATTTCCAACCCCACTCCAATCCATCTGGCCTCCTTCTACTCCCACAATTCCCACCTCTTATGCCAGTTTCTTCATCACTGAAATGATCATAATAAAAATACTTCCCACTTATTCAATTAATTCCTACTGAAAGCTTATGTGTCAGATGTGACACACCAAGCAAAGAATAAAGTTTAGATGTGATAACATAATTGCTTCAACAAATATTTATTGGTTGGTTGGTAATAGATGGTGGCCAGATATTCGGTGACACGTGTGGTGTGATATGTACAGGTGCTGAGGTGAGAAACTGTACACCTGGAACTCATACAGTGTTGTAAATTAATGTTATCTTAAAAAAAAAGAAAATCATCTGCTACATGCCAGGCAATTCTCTACGAAGCCAAGTGAGCAGACAGAGCTCCTTGACCAGGTGGATCTCACATTCTAGTGGAGTAGACAATGTGTACAAATACATTAAGCATTACCCAATTTTTCTCCTTAAGTGCTTTGAAAAATAATAAGTCAGACTGAGAGAGACAGAGAATTCCAACCAGGAACCATTATGTTAAATGGGGGTAATCAGAATATGAGGGAACCAGCCAGGATCTACCTCACATTCATTTTCTCCATTCATTCAAGAAACACTAAGTTTCCAATCCTCCACAAGTAGGGGTGCTATGGGAACCTGAGACACAGTTCCATCTGGAAAGGCTTACAATTACATGGTTACCTCCCCTTTTCCCTTACTTCCTTTCCTCATTTCATTTCTCTTTCATACCCTCCCAGCAAGGATCATATCTTCTGTTCTACCTGCCTCTTCCCACCTGGTCTAAGTCCTTTCCTACAATTCAGCAACCTCTATCTTTATCAGTTTGCAGACTCAAAAACTTTTACTCAGAGACTTTAAAAGGTCCCGTTACCATGTGCTCAGCATACATCTTTTAACCTCAATAATGTCTCTCAACATCAGAAGGAAGATTTTCATTGAGGGAGACCAAGAGAGTTTAAGAGAGTTTGCCTAGGGTCACCATACCTGGTGGTCATCTGGAATTTAAGCATTCTTTCACCACATCTGACATACTGTCATCTTGCCTCATCTGTTCCAATCCTTGCTTCCTTCTCCCACATCTCCCCTGCCGGCTCTTCTATTCTCCCCACTCACCTGGGGGTCCTGGGCGGAGCTTCGGAGTCCCAAGGCTGGCAGCGTTGCTCCACAAGCAGCTGGTATTAGCTCCGTGTCCGCGTAACTGACCCACTGTTGGACGAGGACGGCTGCCTGGCTACCTCCAGGGCCCCCCAAGCCTGCTGGCCACAGCAGCTGAGCCACAGCTGTGGCTCCCCACACCCAGAGGCCCCCAGGTCCCTGCTCCAGGGCAGGCAGGCGGGGTGGAGGAAATGGAGTCCTGCTTGTGGGGGGTGGTTGGAGACAGATGCGGGGATGGGTTCCCCCCCATCCGGGACCCTCTCCGGCCTCCCCGTAGCGTGCAGCTATGAGGGCTCGAAGGCTGGGAAAGGCATCTGGGTGGGGGGAGACGTAGAGGATGGACATGGTTAGGCGAGGTGGAAGAAACCTAAGGAGAAAGAGAAACGGGAACACTGAGGGGGTCCAGGCGGGTCCTACTCGAGTCGAGACAGCAAAGGACCCTCCCGCAGGCACCCCCGCACCCCCCCCTCCCCAACTAGCAATGTGATCCGGCCTCAAGAGCTGCGGGCCCGGCTCCCCAAAGGCCGTGACAGTGGGGGGTTGGGGGAAGCAAATCCTCGGTAAGGGCGGGAGACTAGGGGAGAAGCCCCTCAGCGTTCTGGCCTCTTGTACGTACTGGAGGGAGTTGTTCAGAGTGAGCCGTGCATCCACCTCACAGCCGGGCGCCGGCCAAAGCTGGACCGGCCTGGCAGCCCCGACCGCGGAGTCGTGTAGGTGGGGGTGTTGGGCAGTTCTCCCGGCGACCCTCGGTCCCTGTGACCGCCGCCCAGGCCGTCGGGGCCCACGTGTTTTTCCCCCCCTTTGTGACAACGAGCGTTTCCGGGCCGGCAGGTCCTGGCGCAGGCGGCCATGCCCCGCCGGTACGCGCCGCGCTGCCCTCCGGACCCGCCCCGGGAACCGCGCGCCCGGGAACCGCACGCCCGCCGCGCTCACGGGGAACACGCGGGTCGCCGGCGGAGCGTGAAGCGGGGCACGCCCACCCCGTGAACGCGTCCCACCAGGCAGCGCCGCGGGCACCCCGCGCGGGTCCTCTGGAGGCGCGCGACCAGGGTGGGGGTGGGGGCGGAGCGGGCGCGCGGGAAGCGGAGGGGCGGGGCGGCTACCTGAAGACCTACGTGCCGCCCTGCCTCTGTTCACTGCTACAAGGGGCGTCATGCTGCGCGCCCTTAATGCAGAGAATTACACTAACTGCGTGACTGGCGTTTCGTTAACTCTCCGTGGTGATTACTGTCAGAACCGTTTCGGCGCGTTTCGCAATTCAAGCCGGAGACCCTGCTCATCAAGGGCCCCTGGGCGACCTAAGGGGTCCCTTACCGTTCTCCACACCGTTTCGAGGCCTGAGGAACGTGACGGTGATCAGCTCTGACGCCCAGGTTTCCGGGCATAGGTTCAAGTATCCTGGCCACACCCCCTCCACTAGTTTCAGGGCCTTTACACTGCTTCTCAGCTGCTGCCTGCCCTCCCCCCCTATATCCTTGCAGTGATCTGATTCACCTCCCGAGAGCTTGAAGTTCATAGGGGTCAAACTCAGTTGTGCCCAGCACCTACCAGTGTCTGACAGTACCAAATATAAACCAAGTTTTCAATAAATCAGATGGGAGCCCGGCATGGTGGTGCATGCCTGTAAGCTTCAGCCTATGAAGCGGCCGGGGCTAGGGATCGCAGTTCGAGGTCCCGCTCAGGGAAACAAAGCGAGACCTAGTTCCAAAAAAATAGCTGGGCGTGGTGGTGCACACCTGTAATCCTAGCTACCTGGGAAGCTGAGGCTGGGGATTGCTTGAGCCTGTGGTTCCACGGGCAAAAATAGCGAGACCTAGTCTCAAAAAAACAATCAATAAATTAGTAGGGGATAAAGAGAATGGCAAAAAGTTTGAATTTTCATCTGTGTTCTGAAAGAGCCCTAAGATGGATGAGTTAAGAAATCTAGCAGCACCAAATATATTTTGGTGTCTCAACACATTCTAAGCAAAGGCTAGAACTGGAAGGGCAGTGTAAGCAAGGGGCCATGTCTGGGAGAACTGGTGAGATCCTGTTGAGGTACATTGTTTATACCAAGGAGAGTTGTGGTGCAGGGAACCAGTTGGGTTCTAGGCTAGTGACATCCAGAACAAGCCTGGATAAACTGAACATCCCTTCCCACCCTCCAACCTCCTTTACCAAACACACAGAACCAAAACTCAAATTTGCATGAATTTTATTCCCGATGCGGGACAGATTCCGTCCATCCCCAAAATGAATCACCAGCTGCCCTAGAGAGATCTAGGAGATTCTCTCATCCCCAGGGAAGGAGTGAGGAAGGCAGGGACCACAGACATGGAAGTCTTTGTGGTTCCTCAGCCTACCTACTTATCCTCCCCTTCTCAGCAAAGGATTAGTTGTTCCCCAATGTTAATCCTCTAATCCATTCACCACTTAAAAAAAAAAGCCTTCACTATTAAAAAATAGTAACAAAACACACCATCTCAAGTATACAAGGGAGGGGACCTGGACTGGGATATAGGGTTAAAGGTCATCAGTAGAAGGGGCAAGGGAAGAGGAGCCATCATTGCTTCTGCTGCAGGGCCTCCTTCCTGGCTGCATCCTGGAGCAACTGTGTGTCCACCTCATCTGCTGGTAGCTGCACGTATCGTACCACTGAGCCCCGGATGAAGCAATTCTTCACTGATAACTAAACAAAAAGGCAAATGTGAAAACATTTTTAAAAGTGTCATCCCCCCACCTAGATGCTCTCTGAGGGTGTTTCTTCTCCACCATCCCCAACTCACCATGTGAGGGTATTTCTCAGGGTCTGTGACACTGATGTCGGTCAATTTGATATTGAGATACTAAGAAAAGAAAAAACCATTAGCCCTAGGATAAGATATAAGTACCCAACCCTTAAGCTCTCCCCTTTTCCCCAAGATGCAATTCTGGGCCCTTGCTATACCTCACCTGATCCACAGAATGGAGTGTTCCACAAATGCTGTCAGGGATGCAGAGGAAGACCAAATTAGTTTATACCAAAAGTAACAGGTGATTTCAAAGTGGGAACAGAACATAGTTGAGGGAAGTCAAGTACTTAAGTCAGAAAAGGTGGAGCCAGAAAGGGTCATTCTTAAGCCCCAAGGGGCCCTAAGCCCTCCTCCCAAGGAGGGGACAGACTATATTCAGAGTGGTGTCTTATTTCAGATCTCACACCTACCCTTCTGAAATACCTCATTCTTAATAGCTACAGTTAAATAACTGCTAAGTCCAAGACCTTGTATTCGGCCAGATGAGTGTAATCTTTACAGCTCTTTATAAGGTAGCTATAACCATCTAGGCATTCAGAGAGATTGTATAACTTGCCCAAGTTTTTAACAAGCAAGGTCTTCAGTCCAAGTCTGACTCCCAAATTCATCATCTATTTCTAAATATTTATTGCTTCAGAACCAAATCCCTATGTAAAGAGGTAAATCAGCTAGTTTCATCCTTAATGATGAAGACATAAGAGACATCTCCTTTTACCCAATCTTTTCTTTTTTTTTTGAGACTAGGTCTCGCTATTTTTGCCCTGGGAACCAAGCAATCCCCAGCCTCAGCTTCTCAGGTAGTTGGGATTACAGGTGTGCGCCACCATACCCAGCTATTTTTTTGGGACTAGGTCTCGCTTTGTTGCCGCAGGCGGGTCTCAAACTGCAACCCCCAGTCCCAGCTATGACTCCATAGGCTGTCGCTTACAGACACGCACCACTGTGCCCATCTCTTTCCCCAATCCTTGAGCCCCCCCAAATGTTAATGAGGAATGTTACAAAACACCAGTGTTCCAAGTCATGCTACCTCTCTCAATTTTTTCAGTGTCAATGGCTTCAACACTAACCCTCACAAACTCAAATCTTACCAATATTACTTCTCTAACTTCCTTATTCCATGAATCCCCCAGGATCTGCAGATATTTTTCTAACATTTGTCATTTTCTTTCTATTCTGACAATTACATACCAAGGCCAGGCCAGCCTCTAAACTGGCCATCTAGGCCGGGCCCGATGGCTTGTGCCTGTAAGCTTCAGCCTATGAAGTGGCCGGGGCTAGGGATCACGGTTCGAGTCCCGCCTGGGGCCCGTAGCGAGACCTAGTTTCAAAAAAAAAATAGCTGGGTGTGGTGGCGCATGCCTGTCATCCCAACTACCTGGGAAGCTGAGGCTGGGGATTGCTTTAGTCTGTGGAACCCTGGGCAACAAGAGCCTGCGGTTCCACGGGCAAAAATAGTGAGACCTAGTCTCAAAATGAATAAATGAATGAATGAATGAATGAGTGAATGAATGAATGAGTGAGTGAGTGAGTGAGTGAGTGAGTGAGTGAGTGAGTGAGTGAGTGAATGAGTGAATGAATGAACGTACGAATGAACGAACTGGCCATCTAGATCCTCACCATTCCACATATGATCACCAAATTCCAAGCTCCTCAGAACTAAGAATCTACTTAAGCTGGTAAAATGTGTTGTGTGTTTATAGTGTGCTACAGTTGTCATGTATTTTTTCCTAAGTAATTGTTCTTTATGTTCCTGTTTATGTTTGGTATTAAAAACTTTTAGAGCTAAGCAGGCTGCTCGTATGCCTGTGGTCGCATGCATCGGAGCTCCCTTGCCAGTGGGAGCAAGGGAGGCGACAACCCCTGGGTAAGCCCCCCAAGTTGGAGAGCCCGAGTGGAGGGATGGGGTGGGGTTTTAGCCCCATCCACCTGTGGATGGTTGTTGCATGGGGTAGCTATCTGCAGCCTGGATCAGCTGTGGCATGTTTCCCTCAGCCCCCAGCCCCAGTGGGGGCTTGGGCGGGCCCATACCCAGACATCCAGGCCCCGCCCTCACCGGGAAGTACTGGGCATGGGAAAGCTAATCTTTAGGAGGAGGAAGAACATACATAATACAAACCCCATCATAGAATGGGAGAGGGACCAGGGGAAAATCCAGCCCACAGCCTGAGGTGGACACAGCAGATAAACAATTGAGAGAATCAGAGCATGTGAGACAGGAAAAACAACTATGGAAATACGATGTCACGAAGTACACCTACGGGCTCTACGGGCTCACCGGGTCTAGAAGACCCAAGACTTCATTTTGGAGATGCCTTCTAGGAGACTAAGGTGCCCCTCCCCACATTACGGGAGAGGAAGGCCAAAGACTAGGGGTATCAGTCCCACAGCAAAGCTTCAAACTAAGGCAGAGGAGATGATCTACAATGGTCATTCACCAACACTGGCAGGTGAAGACCCCCTAAATCTGATGCCAGAACCGTAAGATAAAGCAGCAAAACAGAGATGGGATTGGAGAAGACAGCCTCCAACAAGAAAGCATGGACAGAACACAAAAAAATACAGACCGGCCACCAATGCAAACTTAAGACTGAAAACCTACCAGCAACGTTCGCCTGGTCCAACAACACAGTTCTTTACCCAATGAAAGAACACTGCCACAGGAGACTAATGGACTTAAAACAGACTAGCAAACAACAAAGAGCAGGGTCTGAGAGAATGGAAGGGGTATACCAGATGGGAGAGGGAGGAGGAGGTATCCCAAGAACCATTTACCGAGGTTGTGATCTAAAGAATAAAAATAAAAAATGTTTAAAAAACTAAACTTTTAGGGTGTGATGGTTGTTTTTAAAATGTCCTCATCTTGCCTTAAAAAAAAGTTGGTGCTTCTTTGTTGGACCCTAACTTTTTTTTTTTTTGAGACTAGGTCTCGCTATTTTTGCCTGTGGAACCGCAGGCTCTTGTTGCCCCGGGTACCACAGACTCAAGCAATCCCTAGCCTCAGCTTCCCAGGTAGCTGGGATTACAGGCGCGCGCCACCACGCCCAGTTATTTTTTTTGGAACTAGGTCTCGCTATGGGCCCCAGGCGGGACTCGAACCGCGATCCTAGCCCCAGCCACTTCATCGGCTGAAACTTACAGGCACAAGCCACCATGCCTGGCCAAGTGGACCCTAACTCTTTTTTTTTTTTTTTTTTGAGACCAGGTCTTGCTATTTTTGCCCATGGAACCGCAGGCTCTCATTGCCCGGGGTACCACAGACTCAAGCCATCCCCAGCCTCAGCTTCCCAGGTAGCTGGAATTACAGG
>PVHY01016331.1:0-33959 GCA_004024945.1 Uropsilus gracilis | reverse complement strand
GAACCGCAGGCTACTGTTGCCCGTGGTACCACAAACTCAAGCAATCCCCTGCCTCAGTTTCCCAAGTAGCTGGGATTACAGGCACATGCCACCACACCCAGCTTTAGTTGGACTAAAAGGAAAACTATTAATGTGTCTGTTGCTTGTCTTTTCATCTGATATATCGGGACAAATTTATTGTGTTTCTCTTTAAAATATTAAATCCAGAAATCTGTACCTAATTCTATGTCCCAAATATTTTATATCTTTTTTCTCTAAAAATGTTCTTGTACATTTAACATTTAGATCCATGATCCATTTTGAGCTATAATTGTAAAAATTTTAAGGTACTTTGGTTAAAAGTTTATCATACCTCATTGAATTTCTGTTCTCTCTTTGTTTAAAAGCAGCTAACCATATTTGTGTAGGTTGAAAGCTGTTTCTCTATTCTGTTGCTGTAATCTATGTATTTATCTTGTAATATCACACTGTATTGATTATTGTAGCTGCATATTAAAACTCCATATCATTTTCTCTTATTTTTAAAAATATTTTCTTAGTTATATTAGGGTTTGCATATTTTAACATAGATTCTAGAACAAGCATATTCTTACTAAACAAAACTTGGTAGACATTGATAGTAAATGCATCATATTTATATATATATGATCTATATCTATCTACCTACCTATCTATCTATCTATCTATCTATCTATCTATCTATCTATCTATCTATCTATCTATCTATCTGGGCCAAATTGGCATAATTACAACCTAGCTTCTTCCAATTCATGACATTAACATTTCTCACTTTATGTTAGATCTTTATTTTCTTTCATCAGCTTTTAGCACAGAAATATAAATGTATTTATTTGACTAATACCTAAGTATTTCAATTTCTTTGGAACAATATATGTGACATTGTATGTTTAACTTCAGATTCTGCGTGTTTATTGTTAGTTTGAAGAAATGTAAGTGATCTTGTATTTACCTGTGATATTGCTGCCCTCGCATTTTTGGAAGATTTTTGTTTTTGTTGTAGTTGGTAGAGTCCTGGAGATTTTCTATGTAAACAGTCAGGTCTTCTTAAAAAAGAGACAATTTTACTTCTTCCTTCCGAATTGCTTGCCTTTATATATTTTCTACCTTAGGGCTAATTTCCAGAAAGGAAGAGCAGTAAGGACATACATCTTTGCCTTGCTGCAAATTATAGGAAAAAGCATTCAGTCTTTCACCACCAAGTAAAATGTTAATTTCAAGATTGTTGTAGATGTGCTTCATCAAGTTGACAGATTTCCCCCTCTTTAATACTTAGAGTTTATCATGAATTGTTGCTGGATAACTTTAAAGATTCTCAGGTATCAATTGATATGATCAAATGATTTTTCTCTTAACTTGTCAATATAGTGATTACATTGATTTACTTTTTATTTTTAACAAGTCTTTAAAATTGCAATAAATCAATTTATGTATTATATATGAATAATATATAAATATAATTAAAAAGATAATTGGATGTGTTTTGCTTTTATTTTGCTGAGAAAGTATGCTTCTAAATTCAAGAAAGATATTCTGTATAATTTTACTTGTACTGCTTTCATTGGGTTTTCCTACCAGGATAACACTTGCTTCATAAAACTAGTTAGTAAATGTTCTATTTTCTTCTAATTTTGAAAGATATCATGTAAAGCTGTTGTTATTCTTCAATATTTGGCAAAATTCTCTAATAAAATTTTTTTTGGTTTGGTGGCTTTTTAAAATCATGGATACAGGTCATTCAAATTGTTTTAGAACTATTCAAAATATTGATTCTATCTTGGTTGAGTTTGATAGTGATTTTCAAAGCATTTTCCATTTTTTTAAGATTTTGAATATATGTATACGAAGTACTTCTTAGCATTTTCTATTTTTTTAATAGCTAGTTTATCTTTTAGTTCATTCCATTCATAACATAAAGGTTTTTTTTAAGTCTTCCTTTACAGAAAAATAAAATTTGCCAATTATATTAATTTTTCAAATACACTATTTTTATTCCATTAATTTTCTTTCTTTTCCAGTTTCCATATTATTGACATTCCTTTCATCTTTATTATTTCTGATATTGAGAGCAAACAGACGAATGGCTCCAACCAACAAGCCAAAGGAAAATAAGCAGCACCATTAAAATTCAGGTTCTTCCCACCCATATGTGGCAGTCTGCAAAAGTCATAATGCAATTTAAACAACGGGGTTTCATTAACAAGAAAGCTAACAAGGGAAACAAAAAATTAAATAAAAAGTCCAGTTTTCTTACCCCATTCACCGTTTCATTCCCAAAGTTCCCAAAAACACATGTCCAAGATGGTACCCTTTAACTCCTCCAAAACTGAGGCAGGCACTCTGCAAAATCATCTTTCTTTTCCATCTTCTCTTTGGTTCTTCAATGTTCTGAACTGTTTGGCTTCTCCAGGGTTCTTCAAACTTTCCAATAAGTACTGATGTAAAACCAGCTTTTCAAATCCCTAGCTTTCTCAAGGTACCAGCTTCCCAGCTTTCTGTGCCACCTTGGTCTAGCACTATGCACTTCCTTTTCGAGGCCTGCCTTCAGTGGTTTTTCTGGCCACATTCCCCAGGCCTGCCCTCAACAACTACCAGTCACCCTTGGCCTGCTGTTTGGTATCCACCAGCGACTCCTCTGCTGGCCACTCTCCCACTATTGCTCTTCACACCACCAACTCACTCTTCCAGGGGGATTTTTCCCCAGCCAGCCACTCCAGCTCCTCTTTACCTTTCTGCCATTTTCAAATTTCCCACACCTCTCTGTGGGCCACTTTCAGTCTCCTCTTTTTGTGTGCCCTTTTTAAGCTTCCTGTTTCATTTCATGGGTCTTTCTTTCAGACCCCCCACACCAGGGCAATATCATATCCAATACAATTTTCAACTACATCACTACCAGAGACCCCAGCTGCCCATTCAGCCAAGTCACCCCATATCATTTCTACTATTTTTTCCTTGGAAGTGGTGGTTACTTAAACTTTTTTTCATTTTTCAGTAATAGGAAATTAGGTTATTAAATTAATTATTTCCTTATTTCTATGGTAAGAATTTAAGATATACTTTTTCCTTTCATTACTGCTTTAGCTGCATCCCACATGGTTGCAATTTTGCTAAATTCTATATACTTTTAAATTTCCTTTGAGACTCACAGATTATTCAGACATGCATGATTTAACTTAATAGAATTACATATATATATATAATTGTATGCACACACTGTAGATATTTCTATTTCCTTATCAGTTCTATCAGCTTTTACTTGATGCATTTCAAGATTCCACTTATATTTAATATTATGCAATACAGGTGAATTAATTATTTTATTATATAATGATTCTTATAGTCTCTATTTTCAATATTCTGAAGTCTTAAATATTACTATTGTACTCCTCTTTTGCTGCAATGTTTGTAAGATATGTATCTCCTATTTTAGTGCTTTCTTCCTATATATACAGTTAAATTTGAAGTTAATTTCTAATAGTTTGTTGTTGGGTTATAGATTTTTTAAACTTGTTCATCTCCATGTTTTATTAGTGTATTATTATTTTTATGCTATACATTCACTTGTCATTTATTTCTACTGATTATCTTCTTTTTCTTTTTTATCTTTTTTCCTTTATAGTGCATTTGCTTCAACATTTTTAGCATTCTCTCTTAGTTTTTATAACTATTTTTAGTGTTTTTCATTGCTTAGTTTTCATAATCATTGCACATATGTTGGAGACATCACTCAATTGTATCAACATTTTACCAAGTACATGTAAATCCTTTTAATTTACCCCTTTTAAACATTATTGTCATCAGTAAGACATTATGTTACATATATATTTTCAATAATAAACTTATGAAACTTAGAAGGAAAAGAAGAGACTATTGTATGGGCCTGTATTTTTCCTTTTCTTTATATTCCTTCTTCCTTCTCAATCCACCAAGATTATTCCTTTCTATTTCCTTTTCATTTGAAGTTTTTTCTTTAGCTAATCTGTAAGAGTAAATCTACTCGCAATGCATACTTTTAGTTTTACTTCATCTAAGTAGTTTTCTTTAACTTCTAAACTATCATTTTGTAATACAGGATTCACAATTGATAGCTTTCTTCTTTCAGCACCTTTAACCACCAAGGTTTCAGATTTTTTTAATCCACCATATTCAAGAAAAAATGATTGTTTCTCCTTAGCTGCTTTCAATATTTTTCCTTTACTTTTATCTTTTAGCTATTTAATTATGATGTGTCTCACTACCCTGCCTATCAACTGAAGATCATGTTTCCTCACTTAGAACTTTCAAATATTCAGTAATTTTCTTCTACTCTCAGAGTCAAGTCAGTGTCTTTAAGATGCCCTAAAAGTATGTAATGATATGACACCTGATCAATGTATTTACCATTGCTCATTTCTCATTCACTCTATATCAGCCACATGTCTCAAACATGAAGTCTGTCCCTCCTTCCATGCCTTAATTTTGCTGCTACTTCTGCTTGAAACCTTCTTCCCTCAATATTTATGTCTCTATCTGTCCCCACCTTTAGCCATCAATTCAAATGTCACAAATTATGAGGTTTTCTTGATTATCCTGTAGAAATTAGTTGCATATTCACACACATATTTCTATATTCTACTTCTATGCTATAATTTTATCTATAGTAAATAACAAACACACACACACATACACACAAACACAGAGACATACATGAATATGGCTGAACTTTTGCCCTTATTCCAATCATTACTGATTTCCCTTTATAAAAGATTGGAAATCCATGTTTCTCTTCTGAACTTTTGTTGCAAATCATAAAGAGTCTTGATAGATCATTTTTCCCATTTCAGTCCACATATTTCATTTCTGCCTGACTGGTTTCTTAACAAAAAAAAAATGAATTTATCAAGTTTATTAGAAAATTCTTACTGAGAATTTGTTATGTGTCTGGTAATGTTCTGTGCCTTTTTCTCTCTCTAAGCAGAGTGCTCTGTACTGCTCTTGCTGGTGACTGTGTACTGTCAATGGAATCACTGTTCCCTGAAAGATCAGTATTTTCTATATGTCCTAATGATAGAAGGTACTTTCAGGAGGAGAAAAAAATCATTTCCACCAAAAGTATATGATGAAAGAAGATTGCTCATTTTTCAGAAACATTTTTCAGAAAATATATGACATTTCCTGTGTATGTCCCTAAATAAACTGGAAACATTAACTAATATATGATTTTTTTCCTTCACATTCAAGATATCAGCTATGTCATTGAAATTGTATTAGAGGAAAACTAAAGTTGTAAATAAACTAATTACTAGGAATGAGAAGTTGGGGAACAATGAGAAATAAGTATGGAAAATTATTAATTCCGTGGAAATAAATATGAAAACAAAAGCAAAAGTTAAATTCAGGGACCCTTTCACTTGGGCTGTCTGATCTTCTGTCAGATCTGAGGTCATCTGAATTCTGTTTTCCTAATGAGGTAGTGTGTAGGTTATCAAACTACCATTGGATCCTGGTGTTATAAAATTTAACTTTGCCTATGAAGCAACATCTGAAGATAAATAAAAAATTTTCCCAAGAGGATAAAGAGGGACTACGTTAAATTGTAACTGATATTCACTTCCAACAACTGATTGGTTGGTTGTTAATTAATACATGACAATTAATTTAGCTTTATATGATCAAGATGTTGTATTATGTAAGACTCTCAGCCTCCTGCAGCAGCAAAATAATTTCCTTCTGTTGTCCATATGCTTGATTTCAAGATGAAGTCTACGTATGGATGAAAGCATTTTAGGATGCTGTAGTGATTCCTTAATCCTTAGCACTTAGGACTACTTTATTCTGGGATAATGTATTTTCCATTCCAAATGGAAATAAATTATATATTTTATGATAAACAACAACAATGTAATATTCCCTGAATTACAATTAATAACATAAGACTGCATTCATTCTTACTAAATATATTATTTGAGATGCTGACATGTAGCTAGAGAGTCCTCAATTTCATGCTGCATATATTTTAGAGGATTTTGAGATGATAAACAAAGCAAAAATAAATAAGATACTTAGACTGTGATGAGTGCAATGAATGAAATAAAAAAGATGTGGACATAGGAGTGACAGAGGAGGATGTTTTGTTTGCAAGATCAGAGAAGACCGTTCCAATGGCATTTGCACAGGTTTTTAGTAACTAAAGTGATTCATCATCTACAAGAACATGTCCAGACTCTGAGCAAACTATCACAAACAGCTGTGTGATTTAAGTCTTACGTATATAGCTATTAATTTAGTTTGAGTATATGGTATCAAAGATTATCTATATTAAATGTTAAAAACTTTGTTTACCTGTGTACTTTAAAATGAATGTGTCCTTATACTTTATCAGAGTATTATTTTCTCTAGGTTTTTAATGACAATAATATTTAATTCTTTAGTAATTTAGAAGATACTTTAAATTATTTAATTATTTTTCCAAGTCTTAAACTCTTATGAAAAATATTTTAAGTGCCAGTATGGGAATTATTTATATTTATAAGTAGTTATCCAGCTTACTTTCCTGGATTGATTTTCTCAGTTGTGTCAAGATTGTACCAAATTATTATATTAACAGGGAAAATCTCTAATTTTCTAAATCTGCATATTATTTCCATAGTAGAGAAACCTTTTCTTTGGCATTTAAAAAATAATTTCATCATTATTTAATATTAGGTTTCCTTAGTTGAAGTTACTTTTACTCATTTTCTTTAATTCTTCTATGATTATCTTTTATAAACATCTATTTTTAACCAGTTTTGCTATTATATTACTTTGTTTCTACAGTTCAAAAATACTGCCATAGAATTACATCTACTATAATCACACAATGTGCCTCTTTTGTTAATCTCATTAAAATGTGCTTATTATTTTTGCCCAATTGCCAGAAGTTTCTCTTCTCTGTTTGTTTTTAATAAATAACAAGTTCCTAAATATAGCTGTAGTAATTTTCTGTTGCTGCTGTAACAAATCACCACAACTTAAAACAACACAAATTTATCACTTTACAGTTCTGTGAGTCAGTGCTCACACACATCTCCCTGGACTAAACTCAAGGTGTTGGCAGAAGTGCACTCCTTTCTAAGGATTCCAGAGGTGATTAAATCTCTTGACTTTTTCAGCTTCTAGTCTCCACCTCCATTCTTTGTTTGGTGGTTCCATTTCTCCACTTTCAAAGCTAGCAACAGGAAGATAGAATACTTCACTTTGCATCACTCTGACCTTCTGTCTTCTACTCTAATTCTGTCTCCTCTCCACCTCACTGTTCCACATTAGGAACCTTCATGATTACAAGGGACCCATCAAAATATCCTGCTCATTAGTATCCTTAATTCCATCTGCAAACTTAACCTCCTTTTGCCATGTAATCACGTTCCAGGAATTAGGACATCAACCTCTGGGAATAGAGTGAAAACACATAAAATATCAATTAAACTTTAACAATCATTTTGTCTCTATTTTGAATCTTAAAGCAATTTCATTACCATGTAAAAATTTTATTTCAGCTTTTTACTTTTATTCTCTAATAAAAGATTTTTAAATCAATTAACATTACTTTACATCTATCCAGTTTTAGTTTCATCTCTGAAGTTTTAATGATCATGTCTAGATAGTTTCCATCCAAATATTAAAAATGATAGGTTTAGCATTTATTTATCTTAAATTTCTATCATTACTTTCTATTTGTATTGGGAATAGGTTAATCTTAAGATATTTTTCTTGTTTTGTATGTTAGTGTTATATTCCCATTATGGAATCAAAGAATAGTTTTTATTTGGAGTAGACAAGAGTCTACATCAATAAAGGCTATAGCATTTAAGAGTGCTTAATGGAATGTACTCCCTAGTTATGATATTACTCCATTTAGTCTTCATAATTATATTCTAAGCAGATATCATCCTTAGTTTACAGAGGGAGAGACAGAATCACATTGGTACTAGAGAAGAAAAATATTACTTCAACTTTTATTGTTTTATCTATAGTTCAGTTTTTAAAAAGCACATTATTATATTGTTCTTTTTATCTGTTTTAATTCATTATATCTGAGGACTGAATGAGGTCACAAAAATTTTCACAATTCTAACTGCATTGGTTTCTTTGGACTTAAACAGTTTTTGTTTATTATATAGTTTGATATTTAATGAAAAACTCATGCTATTACATGAGAATTACATTAGTTATATCTTCAATTGTGAATCAATTACAAATGATCCTCCTATAGTTGATACCTTGTTGACTTTGTGTAAAACTAACATTGCACACATAGTTCCCGAGTGTCCTTTGTTTTCTTATTATTTTACCTGATAGAGCTGTCCATTTATCTTTAACATTTTGCATCACTATCTGCTAGATTTATAAGAGATGCATAATATTTACTTGGGTTTTGCTTAGTAACAGTCTTTGAGTTTCTGTTGTTAGTTTTAATGCAGTTTAAGTTTACTTAAGTAACATATTTCAGTTTTATTCATTATTTCAACTTCTTGCTTTTTTGTTTTTAATCTGCGAGTGAGATACTACGGAATATTTTCTAGTTTCTATCTTCCCTATTATTTTTAATTTTTAATATTTATTCATTAAAATTATATATTTTTCTCTAGGTACCATTGGTTAGCAACACTGTGTATGTTTAAGGGGCACAGTTTACACCTCTTCAAATGTATTAATTCACCACCCTCTGGAATAATCCACTTCAAGACCAATGCATCCTGTTTGACCTCCTCTTTCTTGATCTCACTTCCATCACCTAGTTAACTCATTCATCCTTCATATCTTAGGTCTTAAGTAACTCAATACAGTATCCTGATTGATACTTTTCACACCCCCCTGAAGAGGCCAGGTTTACCTATAGTTTATAATATATTCACTTGTCTACTTATGTGTTCTATGTCTATCCCACTAAATTTTCAATTTCATGTCTGCATGAAAGATATCTGTTTTCTGCCTATTATATTATGCTATTTTGTATCAAACTAACCCTGTGTTATACCATTAAATGTGTTTCATATGTACACAACTATAAATCAATGTCTGTGTATATTACCTTGAGATTACCACTAAAAGTACAACTTTTACCATACAATTAACTCCTGCTACCCAGTTTACCCAACAACCTTCCCCTTTTCTTTCTTACAGCCTAAAAATTTACTTTTAATTAGTGCATTTCATTTGTGTCTTTATACAGCACATGAGTGAGAGCATGGTGTTTTTCTTTTTCATTTGATTTTTCTCATTAAGCATAATACCCTCTATATCCATCCATGACTTAACAATTGGCAGTATTTTGTCTATTTTTTTAGCTAATGAGGCTGTTTACCATTGATATATATAGCACATCATCTTTATCAAAATGTCTGTTCATGCACACTTAAGTCATTTTCAGCTCTTGAATATTGTAAATAATTCTGCAGTGAACATGGGACTAACACTGTATTCTTAATTTTCAATAGTATCCAGTGCAGAAGGGAGGCTCAATAAATTCACTTATACAGCACAGTTTTTTTGTTGTTTTTTTTTTTTTTTTTAGATTAACTACTATGCCATTCACTAATAGTTGCTGGACAAATGCAAATGATCTCGTGGAATTTATATTCCAATAGGGAGAGGCAGAAAATAAATACAAATATCTTTATAAGTTACTGATTAGTTCTATGAAGAAAATAAAATTGGACAATACCAGTTGTTGGAGAAATGGGAGGCAATTGTTGCTGAAATGTTTAAGAAATCTTTACCTAAGTATATAACATGAAACCAAGCCAAAGATAATAACCCTTGAAGATCAGGAAAAGAGCAGCCCAGACTGCAGAAAAAAAAACAAAAGAATATGTCCTAGCCTACAAATAAGTTTTCCTTTTCAAAGGTCAATAGGACAAGTAGTTGGTATACACTAGTGAAGGAAAAGAGTGGCAAAAGAAAGTGAGTCTGGAAATTACAAGGATAGAGAGTGGAACTTGATTGGAATGTTGTGATAAAAAGAGAAAGAGGAAAGGTGGTAGAATATCTGACTTCTCCAGGTATCAACTATACTTCTACTATAAACTAGGCATTCTGCAAAATATTTCACCTGTATTATCTAATTTAATTCTTACTCATCAGAATTATCACTCAACTTAAAGATGGGAAACTAAAAATTACAAGATTTTGAACAACTTTCAAGGGCTCAACAAATCATAAGTGGTAAAATGAAAGTTTGAGTTTAATACCAGCTTGACCCCCAAATACTATAAAACATAAGGTGCTGCTCAGACATAAAACCCTGCTTATAATAAATTAAAATATGCCATAGGCATAATAGTGTAATCCCCAGGTATGGGAAATGTTCCAGGTTCCCTGCTCCACCCTAGACAAGGGTGAAGCCAAGCAGTTGGACAGAAGGAAAGAAGGAAGAGGAGAAAAGTGGAAGATCTGGTGGAGGAATATGGAAGAGAGACACACGTGAAGAAACTGTGCTTGCTTCTCAACCATGGACTTATTCAAGGATTATGGGTACAGGAAAGGAGGCCTTTAAAAGAAACAGAGATGTGAATGAGAGATTCATGGTGTTGACAATGACATTTTCTTGACAAATAACATTATCTTCATTTTGGTTTTGCTCTTTTCATTCCAAACTTGTCTGACCCTTTCTGTTCCTTTCCTGTGGGTTCCCCACCAGAAGGTGCCTTAGACCTGTGGCAAATTGTAGATTTCAGCAGATTTGCTTTAGGTCGTCTTGATTTGGCTGTGTATTTATCCATGAGGGGTGGGTAGCTTTAGGTGTTTCATGGGAAACATTTTTTTTTTCTCTTCTCTGTATTGCCCAGTAATTGTTTTCAAGTTCTTTTCTATCGAAGGTCTTACACACTAGAGTAAGTTTCTCTTTATTGGCAGATGGTAGAACCCATTTAGTGCAAACAGGTTAGGGGGGTTCCAAGGTACCCCTCACCCTGCCCTGTAACATGAGATGTACAGTATTTTTGCTCTTTTTTACTTTAGAAAAATAATTCCTTCCAAGTTCACTCGCTAGTTCTTTCTCATAGTGGAGAGCATAAATATGTATTTCTTATATTCCTTTCAATTTTTATTTAAGCAAGACAACCAAATTATATTTAAATAATAAGTGAATGCCTCCAGCAGAAATCTATTCAGAACCCCATAAACCTAGCTCCAAATTCTGATGACCCTCTATAGCTGCTGCAGTAAACCATTATTGTTTCTGTCTATATTGCTCTTTCCCAAACATGTGCTAATGTGAGAATGCTACCTGATAGCCTTGTTTGTCTTCTTAGAATTCAAAGAAGTATAGTTTACATACATGGCAAACTTCTTAACCCATTAACATACACAGTGAGAATACATACAAAGAAAATGAAGAATAAGTTGAATTTCCCTTTGCTTCATTCCACTTCTTTGTTTTGTTTGTCACTTGTTATTCTGCTTCTCATTAAACAGGACTATCTTCTTTGAACAGGTTTGTCTTGTGTTGACTCAAGGAAATGGGTAATTAAATTGAGGAGTAAATAGAAAGAATGCATCTCCATTCCTTCAGGCTCCAGCTGTGAGTGCAATTTATTTATGAAAAGTATTCTGAGTAAATTTTATGTAAGTGAAAAATTTAAACAGAGCTGTATTTCTATATTATAGCTTCAGCACTATCTTTTTCTTTATTGTTAATTGCGAAGTTGTATATCTTGACTATTATTGAAGGCAAAAGACTAGAGTTTCTGAGGCATACAATTTACTTAAAATTAAACTATTTAGTCATTTGATGCAGAATACAAAAAGAAATCAGTGAGTGATTACTAAAATCTTCAGCTCTGAAATAAAGATATAAATCAGGGTAGTCTTGTGTTCTATAAAATACCATCCTAACTAGTTTTGGCTTTTACATATTGCCATATATTCAGTCTGAGTTTCATTTGGGAAACAGTGGCAATATCAATATATATTTTTTCACATTGATGCTGTTAATGCTAAATCCTTTTGAACTTGGATATAGACCCAAGAATAATGGAGTAGCAGCAGAGCGGACAAGGAACAAAACAGTTCTTACTAGTATTCTAAAAATGTCCAAGTAATGTCATTTATATTTACAATCCCTTTTCCTACCATTTATCTTCTCTGCCTATATCCCAGTAAACCATGTGTTCCCACTTAAATTGGCATGTTAGCACTTTATTTTCCAGTTCCCTGCTTGCTCTTCATTTTTAATTGCTTATATATTTCATTCAATGTATCATTTTTTGGAAGAATTTGAAAGAACCTATAGGCATGCTGTAATCAGTACCATTATGTTCAGTAGACACATTAGTAATAAGGACTGTATGATTCACATTTTTGATGTGGTTCATATTTTTGATGACGCGTCACTAAAATATCTCTTTCTTATCATGATGACAGCATCTAGGGAGATACAGTTATGCTTTTTGCAACACATTCTGATTGGTGATTATAGTATGACATGAAAATGTAAAAATAGAAATGAATATGTATTTTTCAGTTACTTGGACTATGTGGAAAATTTACTTACAAAATAACCTTATTCTGTCTTATCTATAAGAATCTGAAGGAAGACATTAGTGCAATGTTTTTTCTCTGAACAAAAGAAGAGACAAGTTCAGATCAAATTAGGATTTTCGAATGCTATTGCAATTTTGGATTCCAAGTTCCCCCTCCACCTCTTTTTCACCACTTTACCTGAATTCTATAACCTAGTGAAATAGAGACTAACATCAATATTAGTATTTCTGTGAGTAGGTTCATTTGCAAATACCAGGTAGAATTAAAAGGTGGATATTATTTGAATTACCAGCTGCATTATTCTGGGCCTAGAAGAAGACACAGAAGTATCTTCTTGGATCTCTCAATGAATTATCCATGATTCCTAATGCACAGACCCAGCATTTTTGTGGTCTATGTCACTCTGATACATTCATAGAAATCACATCACATGGAATTCCCACTTCTTTGCATGAACTGGGCTTGAAGTTAATACTCAAAGCTATACTTTTAAAGCCAAAATCCAGGACAAGAAATAAAATCACTTGACACCCTGATAGAAGAAAGCAATTTTCTCTGGAACCTTCCTTACTTACTTATCCCATATTGTCTTGTTCAGGTGTTGTTGTAATGACAGTTCAAATCTAATCAGTCATGTCAATGAATAAGCAAGTGTTAAAAATTAACAAGAAATGGAGTCTTTCTTGCTTAAATAATCAGAATTAAAGGGATAATGGAAAAAAATTTAAGCAACAATGAACAGAAGTCTGAAGCATTTCATGCCTGGAATAACTCTCACAATCTCTTCACTAGGCTCGCTAGAACTTACCCCATGAACGAGAGGCTATAAAACTTCAGTGAGTAAAGGAGAAAAATACTTTGCTTTGAGTAGATCTTTTGAAACATACAGATAGTAAGTCATCAGGAATGTCTTCCTCAATTATAGAGGCAGTCATGCATGTGTAAGCAAGTGAAAACAGACACTGGTCCCAGCCCTCAAGGGATTCTAGATTTCCCTTAGTACATTTATAAGATGGATTCAATGTAATTTTCCCATAAAAATGAATATATGGGAAGTGATTTTTCCAAGAACACACAGTGAGACAGTAGACAAGGAGTCTAAGAATCAGCCCAGATGTCATAAAACATGGAATCTGTTTTCAACCCTTTCACTAACTCACTGATGTGGCTTAGATTAATTTACTGCATTTCTAATCCTTTTATAAAAACAATATTTCCTGTTTATTTTTAGAATCATCTACTCAAAAAGTTTAGCTGTTATTCTTGCCCATTTTAAGTATGACCACAAGAAAAGTTGGACTTTATTTCTATCATAACTTCCACTTAATACAGAGGGACAAAATATCAAATTTGAGGTTACTATTTCACTAGAGCAAATGTCAACATAGAAGATGGTCATTAAAGTAATCTCTTTCATACTTTTCTGAGACAAAGATCAAGGTCAAATGACACTGGCCTTCATTTATTAGACAGCAGTTATCAATAATAAATATCTAGACAAATAGGGAAATTTTCAGATAAGCCTTATTAATGGTTGTGAATCTAAAGTATTCTATGTCTGGATTGCTGATCCTGAAGACTTCAGTCTATGAAGAAAATAGAACTCTCTGAGTGTAGGTACCTATAGTGAATGTAGTGTGGATCTCCATTGAGTGCGTTTGTTTCATTGAGTGAAAGGATCCCCTTTCAGTAACAGACTTAAAGTCTGCTTATAGTCTTTTCACCTCTAGGTTAGTGGACTGGGCTTATTTGTACACAGCTGCCTTGTCTATTTTAGTTGGTCATGGCTATGGTGTCCCACATTCATTGAGGGAAACGAAGAGAGATAGCACATAGATGGTGCAGTGGAAATAATTCAAGCTTGACAGGGTGGATTGTTGGGTGAGATACTCTGTCTTTTTTCCCTGGTTAGTGTGTATGACCAGGACCTGTGGTATTGCACATGATTGTGTGTGTGCCAGGACACAGTGTGTATATGCATGTGTGAGTGGGCATACCTGGGCCTAGGAAGAGGTGATAAAAATATGGTATCACCCTGGGGAAGTAGGGGAAGAAGGAGGGAATAGAGTGCTTGTTTTTTAAAATCCAAAAGATAAAATCCAAAGGCTCCAACACTCTTTTGTCTTTGAAACCATGGTGAATCTACAAGGACTGGATTGTGTACACAAAACCGGGGTAAGATACACTGGGGTAAGTCACACTCACGGCCTTGGTGACTCTTACTTCTTTCCCAGTTTGTAAATAAATCTTGTTCTTGTTTTTCCCAAACCTGTTTTATCTTTCAATTGCATTCTTGCAGATGAAAGAATCCTGAGAGCCCTAGGTTTTAATCAACTTTTCTCCTTATTAGTTTTGGTGCCTGTTTGCACCCAGTTTCAAAAGGATAAAAATTGCAGTGGCTGAAAGTAATATTAGACAGATAATAGCATACATAAGTGTGTGTGAAAGCAAGGGATTTGTAGCTCCAGTTTACTAAAATAAAAGAAGCGGCTATATGATTAAACAAATACCAATCACAAACCCTCTGAATATTGGTCAGAGTAAAGTGTGGTTTTTAAAATGCAAATATCTTAGAATTTATAGCTAGGAGACTATATTTAAGAAATCATTTGGATTTTCTTGTTCCTTTTTCTTCAATTTAGGTTACACCTCACAATTTAAATCAAATGAAAAAAAAAAAAATACCAAAAATCTATCTACATGGAGAGTCTTGTTTAGGTGAGCCAGAAGGAAATTAAACTCATCAGAGATATAGGAATGATTTGCAGAGTCCTTTGTTTTCACATCATTCTCAGATTGCTAGAACTGAACATTAATTACCAAGTACCAAATATTTAGTCACATTTTGTATTCATTATTTGGAATTTTTTCACTGGATTGGCACATTTTGGTAGCTAAATATAATAAACATGTGTCTACTGAATTGAATACTAACATTGAACATCTGATAAACAGATGGATGGTCTTTTTTTAATGTTGAAAGATTGACATTTTCTCATGGTAGCTTGAGGAAAAATAAACAATCACATATCTGAATTTCATTTATTGTAGTAAATATGATACAAAAACTGAATATTGTATAATAAGCAGTATAGTTCAGATTTTAATTTGCCTTTTTTATATATACTTGAAAATAGATTCTTCTAGATTTCAAAAATAACAGAACTTGTGGTTTCCACAAACTTTTCATTAATTATTCCTTTTCCCAAAGAGAGTATAAAGGAAAGATTTGAGGCGGTCACTTGGTTAATGTAATACAATACTCATTCTGGTAAATACATATGGACTATAAAGTGAAGAATGTTTTTCTCAAGTAATTGTTTTGACCTTCCATTTTTTGACCCTTGATTGTCATATGACTATTCATTAACACTCAGAACATTGTTTTTCCCCTGGGCACATAATAAGCACAGGTACTTCCTCTTTGTTAATTTATCTTAAACATCTCTTATTTGTAATTCTTATTTCATAGTGTAGGTTGAAGAATTCCACACTGTTTCAAGAATTTGTGCTAAGATATCTAAAGGCTACGCATCTATATTTATGATGACAAGCTTATGAATTTTGTAACCAAGGAATCTAAAAACCACTCACAATTTCTTTTCAAAGTTTGACTTTGAATGAAATTTTACCAGACCTATATCAAGATTTAAAACACAGGTTTCCGCTGCTACCCAAAAGCATAGAGTTCCTATGAAAAATTTGCTGAGCTGAAATGGCATAAAGCAAAAAATAAATTACCATCAGTGTATATGGAAAAACGTTTGAGAATTTCCAGACCCAAAAATTATCTACAGATCATACTAAGTAACATCTAAAGTCTAAAATAACACTAACATATCATAACAGCAAGAATAATATGATAGATCTTCAGTCTATATAAATATATCCCAGGGAAGGAGCTGGATGGTGTCATTCTCACTGGCCTAGGGTTTGCAGCCTTTAGAATGACAACTGCAAAACATACTAAATGTTATTTTCAGTTTTCCTCTTTCAATCTAAATGCAAAAATTCCTTCAAATGGTTTTTGGTTTGCGAAAATAGGTACTACTGTAGGTTTTCAGTAAAAGCAAAGTGGAAAAGCTCAAACTTTAAAAATGCAGGCTATATCTATAAATTTAAAAAATTGTAACCAATTTACTGTACCATATTGAAATTTTCTTAGAGTTCACATTATTGATCAACTTACCCTAAAATCTCCCCCATATCACAGCATGACTGTTGTGCAATCGGGCCAGGCAGATAGGCTCATTATTAATTCTGAAAAATGGAAGAAGATTCCTAAGGCCTTATTATATCAACATGCCTTTTATTCTGAGATAGGCAGGAAGTAAGAGAGAAAGAGACTAATTCCAAGAGAGGTAGAACAGCAACTAATCAGCTTCCTAGCACCCTATTAAGTGTACACTTAGCAGTGTACACTTAAATACACTGTTGGAAATGCAAGATCCAACTGCTGTTTGCTAACATTTCAAAGGTATGGACTCTCTTTGTGTGGAAGAGGGAAAAGACCCTGATTTGACTATTTTTCTTACAGCAGCTCAGTTTAGGTTGTTCGAAAATAGTTTCTGATACAGAGATTTGTATGCAGAGATTTATTGGAAGAGTTTTCGCAAGAGATGATCTGTTAGTGAGGAACTGGGAAAAGAGAAAAACTAACTCACAGGTGATTGGAACTGCAGCCTTAGTCAATTATTTCTTTAGCGTGTTCCAAACCTAAAACAGTATGTCAGGCTTATCCCAAGTCGGGAGTTACAGGTAGGCCCTGGGTGAGAGTCAGAAGATAGAATAGCAACTTGGAAAAGACAGCTCCTTGAAGATAACAGCAATTCCCACTGAGGGCAGAGCTGAGCCTTCAACAGTTGGTATTTCTCTAAGCTGGAGAACCCGTTAGAAGAAGATCACTCACAGGCACCAAAAATATTTCAGTTAAAATTTTTTTCTATAGACAAAATGATTCATGTAGAACTTGGAAATGGGATTATATGATAATAAGAATGCAATCACATGTTAATTTTTTTGCTTGTACATCTCATTGTTACCATCATCCCTTTCCTATAATGATGCATTCAAAGAACTGTAGTATACAGTTCTTTCACAACCATCATAATTTCCAAATTTCCTTGTCACTGACTAACATTCCTGTAGATATTATCACTTACTGTCCTATCGCCTTATTTCTAAGATCTGTCACTGCTATACCTTAAACTCTTCTAATTTTTCATTCTTCTTAATTCTTTCTCTTTTCTCTTCTGACTCTACTTGCTTTAACTAATTCTCTTATAATGACTTATATGTAAATGTATAGTTATATGTATATAATATATATGATATATATGAAATATATATGAAATACACATATACCATAGTGCTCAAATTATCTTGCATTCAGAATGCAATGTACTTCTTTAAATATTGTTCCTAATCTTGTCTTTTCAGATTTGTGGTAGTATTGCTGAATAATCAAAGTAGCTTTCCTTATTGTCAGACATTGGACAGAGTTTTAGAATCTACTACTAATTTTTAAATGGTATGACTGTTTGAAAGTGCTAGCAAACTTTCTCAAAGGAGTAGTAAAGTAGGAGCCTTAAATTGAGAGTCACTTTTTTCTTTCAAATAAAAACGTATGCATATTTACTATATAATACATGCATTCTTAGGTAATCTATCATTTTAAACTTTTATATTTATCAGTTAAAGATTGTTATGTTTCAGGAAGGATCTAGACATTATGAAAAATATTCTCAAGAAAGAAAATTTTAATTCTATGATACAGTGAGATCAGAACAGAAAAATGTAAACTGATACATCTGGCAAAGAAATTCATGGATACAGATATTTCACAAAAGAGATCTTGGCAAATTTTTCAAAAGTAGGCTTCAAGTGCAATCATTTGATGAAATGTGTGGAGTGGTTCTGATATCAATATTCAATGAAGTTTGTGGAAACTAGGATACAGTGTATAACTCTGGATACCACATTGCTAAACAATGGTTTGTTTTTGGTTTGTTTGTTTGTTTGTTTGTTTGTTTTGATAATATGAAATAATGGAAGTTGCACAGTAACATGGGGATGAGTTAATGGTCATTCAAATTATTTCAATGATGGTTTTAGGTTGTACTTTTGTATGGCAGACTTATTTAACCCATTCTTGGATGCTAAGGTTTACAAAGTGTGTGGTTTAGATCATTGCCAATGCATTTAAACAGCATCTGAATTAATTTAGGGGTCCCCACCTTTATGGTCATAACTGGAAGGTCTACGATAATATATCCTTAAGGAAGATGAAAAATCACAGTCATTATACAATGTAAATATACACTCTCTGAAGCTCATTAGTGCTGCTATAATAAATTTGAAGAAAGCTAATAAGTATGGACAAGTAACTAATGAAAAGAAATATGTTGAGAGAAAAGTAAATATTTATTTCCAACAGAACTGAATTAGGAATATGCTTGAAAAGAAAGTCAAAAAATGATAAGCTTTTTAGACTATGTCCTGTGAAAAGTTCCTTGGCCCACTCATGGGGGCTAGGGACCCAATAGTCACCATGAGTCCCATCAGGCAATCATATTTACAAACTAGGCTGATGTGTTTGAAGTTTTTGTTCCTCTTCTTCTGCATTTGTATGCAGAAAGACACTTTTTAAAATTCTTCTGAGGAGTTTTGACCTCTAATTTCCTTTGAATGGTGGGGTCTTGGTTCTTCTTTGCTACAACCATTCTCTTAGCTGTGTATGACAATAAGAGAATGCCTCTTGACAATCAAGAAAAGAGCATGTTTCAATAATCTCCCTTATTTTACCTACCATCTACATTTTAAAACTTTAAAACAGTCTGGATGTTTCATAGGTACTAAGTAGGATCTCATATATTTATTTGATCCATTCATATTATGTGATCTGTGTGTCTCAGTGTATTTAACATCTAGAACTGAAACAGTTTCTAGCTCATTGTAGAGGTTCAATAAATATTCATAAAATGTATGAATTTTATGTATATAAAATTAAATATTGTTATTTTAAAAGGAATGCATATTTACTTTTATAGTATTTAAATCCAAGAATTTATTTTCTATGAGTTGAATCTTTTCAGGTTTACTTATATATCAATTTTATGGTCATACTATAATCTATCATGGTAAATATTTTGTGTACATTTGAAAATGGTATATTTTATTGTTATTGAATTGCATGTACTATAGGTGTTTGTTAGGTCAAGTTGCTGGACAATGTATTCAAGCCTCATATCCTCATGATTTGCTCACTTATTCTATCATTATAGAGAGAAGAGCATCAAAATTCCCCATAATAATTGTAGATTATTTTTCTATAATAATATTTATTTTTCTTTATAACCCTGTTAACTTTTACTTCATGTATTTTGTTGCTGTTTTTTTATTGTTATTTTTAATTGATTGCATATTTATATATAAAACATCATTTTCTACCCTGAGGTTCTCCCATCACCTTATCACCCATGAACCATCATCTCAATCTCTTGTGCCCATCCCTCCCCCAAATTAACTCCCTCCCCTTTTCTTGCTCTATGCTTTCTTTCTGCTAACAATTAGTTTTAAATTTTCCTTATCCTTTCGTTTGTTTGTTTCCCCTATATCCCATATATAGGTGAAATCATCCAGTATTTCTCTCTATTTTTCTGACTTATTCTACTAACATGATACCTTCTAGGTTCATCTATATTATCGCAAAATGGAATGTATTTTAACATGAAAAAAATCACTTTTATTTTACTTGATCACCATATCCTTTTCAGGAAGATTATCAAGTTCTTTCTAAAAGAGAGTTGATTCTCCATTTTATCTCTTAGAGCCAGATTTGTTTTCTTGAATGTTCAATTAAGATTTCTTTGCTAATAGGATTTAGACTTTTTTTTTTTTTGGCACTTGCTTTAAGTACGTTAGCACTCTAGAATAAAGCTCATAATGATAATAGATGGGATTTCGTTTTATATATTATTTTTTCACCTATTTAGGTTATCTAAAACCATTTTTAAAAGCTGCAGCTCACAAGACTTTGCTGTGAAACACATTGAATTCCATCTTGACACACAAGATTTTTCAGAACCCCCCTGAAAGCCTAGCAAGGGTGTAATATGAACTCAGATTTGACACAGCTTTGGAGTGGTTTCTCTCCACTAGATTCTAAACTTAAACAAGTTTGAATAATATCTGACTCATTAAACCTCCTAACAAGACGCATCAGTGGGAAAAAAAATTAATTCATAGCAGAAACACTAAGTTAATTGAACTTT
This sequence comes from Uropsilus gracilis, assembly GCA_004024945.1. Lineage (NCBI taxonomy): Eukaryota > Metazoa > Chordata > Mammalia > Eulipotyphla > Talpidae > Uropsilus > Uropsilus gracilis. The sequence continues at coordinate 13,167 of PVHY01016331.1, read as the reverse complement.
CCCTTTCATTATACCTCTTACTGGCCTGGTATAATTTATAAAGTTGTGGTTTGATTAGGTGACCTCTTTCCATTTCAGAAGTAATTAGGCTCTGATAAATCCATTTACCAAAATAAATATTTTGATTGCATACCAAAGATTGCTTACAGTTCATTTAGCTGGTACCTACTATAAGGACATAAAGTTAAATTCACTCTGTAACAATTATGAGATTGCAGTGATTAATTTCTGCTGTCAGATTGGAAATATTTGCTCAAATAAGATGTAAATTGTCCATAACTAATGGTCTTCAGACAGACACAATTTATAGAGCAAACCAATAATCCAAAGGAAAAAGCAATGAAATATATTAGACATTGTAGTCTTCACAAATCTTTGATCCACAACCCAACTAATGCAGGAAAGATTCATTGGATTTTTTTTTTTGGCACTTGCATTAAGTATTTTAACTTTTGAGGACAGAAAATGAGTTAATCCCAAAAATACTAAGAAGCACAGAAACACAATTGACTTACACAGGGCCATACTGAGAATGATCGAGTCATTGAAGACCAATCTCCCTGGTCTATTAGAGCAGTGTTCTTTCACTTCTAAAACATGCTGCTCCTAGGAAAGTAAAGAAAATGTACTCATTTCCTTGCTACTGAAAGTCTAAAATTCCAAATTAGTATTATTCCCATCAGTGTTCCAATTTATTTATTGGAATAAATCAACTATGAATTGATTTATTCCAGCTATAGCAAATATGCTCTCACAAAAATCCACCTCAAACCCAGGGACAGAGTAATTCAAACATTACTGTTAGCTTCTTAATCCCACTTTAGCTTTAAAAGGATGCTCATATTGAGAGTTGAAGGTAGTTACACTCAGGAAGCCATGGCTATAATGTTCCTTAATGGAATAAAAGAGAAGTGGGACAACTTTGACATGAGAATTTGCCTCATTTTCTAGGTGGAAACATGCTGCCATCGATTATTTTAATTCAATAAGCACCAACTGAATATTAATATTCCATGTATACTAGATCTTATCCTAGTGAAACCCAAATATCCTAGGTCCCTACAGCTTGTGGTCATATCTGAGGGTATGCTAGTCTAATAGGTCAGAATGCACCCTCCTAGGCCACTAGGAGGGTCATTCTGGTTGCTGGTCCCCCAGTTCCAGGAAGCTCCAGAGGGATCAAGCTGCAGCCTCATTCAGTCTATTCTGGTGCCACTATTGCCTCCAGATGATTGTCTTCCTTTTTGATAAACCATTCAGAGATCTGCCAGTGATTTTCCCACTACATTTGAAAAAGTTTTTTCTTTTTGTCCACCTATAATCTCTGCTTACTGCATTGTTCCCCGGCAGTTCCTCTGAGTAAATTCCTCTCATTTCAGTTACTATAACAGCTTAAATTAGCTACCAGGTAATAGCTCTTATATCTGTCCCTAAGTTCAGTTCCTGATTAGAGAATGCCTTTCTTTACTAATCAGTGTATGAAGTTTCAGTCCTGCAGTATGAGTAAGTTGTAGGAATCTGCTGTACAGCACAGATGATGATAGGGCCTTGTGCTCGGAAAACTCTGTTAAGAAGGTGAATCTCACATTAAGGATTCTTGCCACAACCAAGTAGTCTAAACATTAAAAATAAATTAGCAAACAACTCTCTCTACAAAACAGAATGAACTATCACTATCATTCTGTTTTGTTTTCTTATCACAACTACCACTCCCTAACAGAGTACTAAGAAAATATATTGCAAAGTGCATAGGTAATTTAAAAGTCTCTCATAGCTAAGTTTTAGAAAAAGTTAAAAAGAGAGAATTCATTTTAATGTTTTACCTAATACAGTATATCCAAAATATTATCATTTAATATATAATAATACAAAAGCCATTTAATGAGATCTTTGATGTTCTTTATTTTTTACTAAAATTTTGAAATCTTGGAGCATATTTTGTATTGACTATGCATCTCCATATAAAACTAAGCTATATTTATCAAGTCTGAAATACTTTGAAGATACTTGTTTCCGCCAATAACTTGAGTATCAGTTTTTTCATTTAATAAAACTTAATTTAATTTAAAAGTTCTCATACCACATGTGGTGAGAGGCCACCATTATGAACAGTACAGAATTAATATTTTATTGGTTGTCATTGTTTTCTTGCAATGTTTGGTCTCATTTACATTTAAGCCAGGATCTCATCTTTATTCTCAGAATCAAGAATAGTGATTAGCATATGGTTTAATAAGTATTTATAAAATGGACCTACAGATTAGAGATTCTTATATCATAAAAGTAGGCTGTGACTATGAACACCAATTCAGGAGTCAAATGCCTGGTTTTGAATTTGGCCTTGCCACTCCTGGCACTGTAAACATGAGCAACTCCCTCTCTTCTCTGTGCCTCAGTCTCCTCTGTTGATAAAGAGACTAAAAATGACTCACACCTGGGAAAGCTGGTAGGAATAACTGAACTAATATTTCTAAAGTGCTTAGAAGGTTAATGTGCTTGTTAAGCAAGCAAATTCCCTGTGTTTGAAGACTTGCACTGGTTCATGTTCCCATTTCATCTCTAGGCTCCCACCCTACTTGTCGGTGTATATGTATGTGTGTGTGTGTGCATGTGTATGTGTGCACTTTTCTGCATTTGTCCCATAGCCTTGAGTGCTCATTCCCAGCTGCTGTCATCACTGTCTTCATCTTTCATCTTGGTTCAGTGGTCTAGGCTGTCAAAAGCCAGCTGTGACATGATTGAATGATCCCAAGGGGGGGATAAGGATTGTTGTTGAGTCAAGAAGACCCTGACAAAAGTGGCTCACAGCCTCTCTCTGGACTGTGGCCCCCAGTTAATTTTGACTTTTATACTCACCAGCAAACAACCAACAACAAAGGGATTTCACCTGAAACTTCTCAAGTCATGGCCAAACCTACTCCACCTGAACGTGGTTTTCCAATTAAAGATTCAGCAGCTTTATCAAAACAGGCCAATAATGAGAGCACATACAGCTCCCGACACTAGGCCACCACCCATTACTCACCTGTATTTCTACCCAAATCTGATGTCCACTCATAACCTTGCTCCCCAAAACAATGCTCTCATTCTTCACTAGGAAATGGAAAGGGGAGTAATAACTCCATTCTCTCTGTGTTTAGATGTCCCCAAGGCATAAATCCCCTCCCTCCCCCAGCTATTCTTTAAAATTCACACACACAAAGGTACCCATATAGGCCAGTTAGGTCAAGACAAGTCACATGACATCCCAGACTAACCCACAAGCTGCATTCCCCAATTACTTCCCAGGGACTTTGCCAACACAACTCATCAAGACATACTTCAACCCACTCCATGGATTATCTACTGAAAAGCTTACAAACTCAACTTATAGTTTTTCTCCTACCCTGCTGTATTATTTGGGGTTTTGCAAAGGAGAAATAGAACCAAAGAATTACATGGTCAGAGGCTTAGATACCAAGAGATTTGGTATGTGGAATTACTTCCATTTGTGAATGTTAAATTGTCCTATGGTCATTCGTCTGGAAGCTAGACACCAGGAAAGTTAATGGTCTAAGTGTAGTCTGATCCACAAACCTGAGAACTAGGACAACCAATGGTGTAAATTCCAACCTGAAGGCAGAAGGAGACTGATATTCCAACTCTAACAATCATGCAGTGAAAGAGATCATTCTCTCTTTCACCATTTGATTCTATTCAGGCCTCACTGGGTTGTATAATGCCCACTCATACTGGGACAGGCCACTGATTTACTTAGTCCACAGAATCAAATACTAATTTCTTCTGGAGTTGCCTTCAGAGACATACCCAGAAATAGTGTTTAACCATGTATCTGGGTGTCATTTATGGCCCAATCAACTTGAAACACAAAATTAGCCATTACACCTCCTGTGCTGTATATATCTGTATATTACTTGTTGACACTATCTAAATTCTTATGGGTAGAAAGTCTGAGCAGCTGTGGCAAAGTTAATAGACAAATGTGAAACATTCAGCATAATGCCTGCATCTAATAGGCACTCAATGAATATTTGTGCATTGAAGGAATAAATGGATGAATGGTATTCTTTAGATGATCTGTTAATTAACTATGAGAGGGGAAGGAAGGGGAAATATTCTGTCACCTCTGTTTATTAGCTTTACCTTGACACTGAGTATCAAAAGTATCGCAAAAATAGGCACAATAAATGCTTGTCCTTTTACATTTTAATTGGTAGAGGAAAAAGAAGTATACATAGATTATTATAATACATAAGGATCTAATACGACCCCAAATATTGATAATGTGGTGAAAATACATAAACTGGCAGTTTGATGAATTGAGAAGGACAAAGAACAGAGTTCAAATCCTATGTGTGCTGTTTAGTAACTCATTAGACTGGGCAGGATATTCTCTTGACCTCTCATTATCTGCTAAGATAAAGTTTACTATTGAGATTAGTTCCCTTCTGCTTACTAAACCTGGTCATTGTCAGCTCCTGAATTAAGGAATGTGAGGACTAGTTCTCAAGAATAAAAGTACAGTGGTTCTTTCTGTGTACAATCAAATGAAGCTCAGGGAAGGATGTTTTTACAGGTGTTGCCTTTAAAAAATATCTCACTGTAAAGGATGGATATTTGAGTAAGGTTTCTATAAGGATTTCTTTGTTTATAAACTGGAGTTTGGAAAAACAAGTCATCTATCTGCTTTAAAACTTATTTACACTGCAATTTTTAATAGAAAATTTACATTACAGAATAGAAATGTATCTTCATGTTTAAAAGAATATGTAGAATAAATACTATCTTTATGTTTTATCTTCAGATTTTATAAAAATCTGTTTCAGTAGAGAGAAGCTTACGCTCCTTGGCTAAGCCTTGTTAACATTTGGAGGAGTGACATTTTTGTCCTCTGGCAAGAAAGTAATTAAAATTAGTTTAAAATAAAAGCTAAACCAATAAAATTAAAACAAATACAAAAACAATGAAAGGGACACATTTATGTCAGTCATATCATGGTTTGAGGTGATCAAACTGTTAGATTATCTAAAAATTTCAGGAGTACAAACCTCACGTGTGGTAGACAATCCTACCACGTAAACTTAGATATATTCTTTTTCCCAAGATAATAAACTTTCATGCTCACCTATATTAAATTAAATTATATGGATCCCCCTAGAAAGAAATGTTAAGGTCTAAACCATAGCACCTTAGAATTAGACCTTATTCAGAAATAGACTCATCTCAGGTATAACTTGTTGAGATAAAACCACACAATAGCAGGGTGCCCTGATGTAAAATAATATGAAGCAATTTTCTTGGATCCTGTGGTCATATTTTGACATTTATTTATCAAAAGATCTGTGACTATTGGATGTGAATACATTGAAAATTCAAGACTTGAGCTATCTGTTTGTTCGTTTCTATTTTGCTTGCTTTAGATTCCAGCCTGACAAGAATCCTAAGGGAACAGTTCTCATCTTTAAGGATGACTATTCAGAATATCTTTATACCACTATTCGCTACAACTGTAAACTCCCTTTTTCACTTAAAGATATCAGGTACCATTTAACTTTGGATCCAAACTAGAAATTACACTCCTAAATGGGATATTTTCCTTAAAGCTTGTGTAAGATTCCTATTATGCTAGTGGTACTTCAGGGTATATATTTGGAAAGACCAAAGCCTCCTAATTGTTCATTTATAAAAGTTTTCTTCTTTTATAGGAAAAGGTTTTTTATAATAGTAGGCACTTTTAGTACCTGAAAAGATAACATTAAATATTGTCATGAAAGGTAATTTTGCCATCATTTTCATATATTGGTTGAATCACACTTGCTTCTGGAAGTCTGAATTCAATAAAGCTCATTATTTTGATAGCTTTGCACTATTGGTGATACGTTTTTCTGTGCTCATTCCTTAAGTATTTGTAAAGAATTTCTGATACATTTGAAACATTTGCATAATTTTTTAAACTCATTTTAATAAGTTTTCCCCTTTTTCTTCTCAAATTATGTCTTTTAAAATCAGAAATGTATTTACTTGATGAAATGAGCCATAAGCATGTTTTAATAATTTTCAATAACCCCATAAGGGTAACATCTGGCTATTTACATCAAAAGGCAAAATCTGGTATTCATAAAGTTTATAAATAATATATATCTTAGATCAGATGAATTCTCTGTCTATGAAGTTTTCACTCTGCCACCTACAGTGAATTTATAATCTAGAAAAGCTAACTGAATATTCTTCTAACCATGAATAAATTACTTGTTACTTAATGCCATAATATAGGTTTCCAAATTAATTTCCACTTTGCATTGTTATTCTGTGAAATTCTCTCTATTATACTAATAAGTATACTTCTGCACTGAATAAAATATTTTTGCAAACAAAACTATTTTCAGGGATAAAAAATTTAACACAGTAATGAAATGATTAATTTAAACCAATCACATCATTTCTGCAATACATGGACCTTATTTCTGGGGGCATTTTACCCCTCTGGAAGGAAAAGTCCAATAAATTTTGATTAAAATCATTTCAATTAATATTATTTATCCTCTCATTCTATTTGTGTTGAAGCTCCATTATGGATACTACATTGTAGAGGTATAGTAACCAAAGCCAGGTGGGAAATTGGTATAAATTGTATCTTTTTGACAAATATGCATTAAAAATATAATTCTAGTTTCTAATTGAAATACTGAACATCCTCCTACAATGATTGACTCCATGTGAGGTACATGAATCCCCAACCAGGTCTGCTCCCCATTACCATTATTTTCCCTCCCACTTTTGGAATCTTTTTTACTTTTGACTGCCATCACTCAGGTGTAGAGAAGAAAATCCATTAAACCAGTTTAGTTAATGTTAGCACAGAAAACCCCTTCTGAAACCTAATCTGCAGATAAAGAATATTATCAACAAATATTCATGAACAGTTACTTTTTCAACAAAAATGAATAATTCTGACACTAACAGTACACAAATAATTTACCAACATATGTGAGCATTTCATTTTAGGGGTTCCACTGATATTGGACCAGATTTAGTTTCTCTGTAAAAGGAAGTAACAATATCACCCTCATGCTATTTTGTATGCATGAAGTGAAGTGCTTCATTTGAAACACTTCAACTCATGTCTGGTATACATTTAAGTACTTCATACATCATTTTAGTGATGATTATTTTGGTTAGCCATCCCTTTGAGTCGATATGCCAAATGAGTGCACGTAGCTCACCTAACTAGGGGCATGAATTTTGGAAATGAATGGATTGCACTCTAAACTTCTAAAGAAGTTACCCATTCTCCATTTAGTTGCTGACAGACCAAACTATAGATACCCTGAAGGAATTATATGCCCCCCCCATAAGATGGTAAAAGAGGGAAAAAGGCAATGGTAAATAAGAATGGCAAAAATTTAGCAACATGTTTAAACTTGTACTGTGAAATTTGTGTATGAAAAGCCATATCTATATCTCAGTAGTTTCTGATGATGTCTCCTTCTCTTCTAGAACTTTAAGAGTTTCAGAACCTCAATGCTCAGTTTCTTCTACTCATCCCACAAATAGCAATAGGAACTGGATTTGCATGACTTTGAAAAATTCAGGATTTACAATTTTTGTCTTTGGCACGCATTTCTATTTTCTGAATTCTTAAAAGGCATATCCAGTTACCTACTTTACATTTGTGCTTGATTCTGACACAGCAGTTTTCAAATCATGTGCCCAAATGGAAATTTTGAATTTTCCCCAAGTTTCTCTTGCTTATGATAGTCTTTCCCCATTACAGAAAATATAGCTATCATCCACTCAAGTCCACAAGCCAGAAACCTGGAAACTATCATTTATACTTCCGTAATCATTACCCCCAAAATTAATCTTTCAGCAAATCTTATTAGCTACACTACCAACACCAATTTGATAAACTAGCTTGCCCCTATCCATCTCCACTGAGTTCTGGTAACAATCTCATTTAGGCTTCCACAGTGGCATCTAAAACTGTCTCTTTCTTAATTCCCTCTAATGTATTCTCCAAATAGCAGCACAATTCATCTTCTTCCTAGTAAGTTTCAGGGGGTTGGTGCTATAACTCGATGGCTTAGTGAGTGATATTAACAATCATTGAATAGGACCCATTTCTGTGAATGATCCAATCTAGCGTTGATACCACTTTGTAATCTAGAGTCAAAAGTCTTAGGAAAAGCAAAGATAGTTCTGACAAAAATCTCAAAATTTGAGCTACAGATAAGTATCCATTATAACATTCCAATGACATGATGTCTAGATAATATACTGAAAGAGACTAAATTTAATCTCATTCAAGCACTGTACCTTCCCTGGCATCAAATGTGCTCAGCAAGCAAAACTTTCTCATTTGGAGGACCATGTGCTTTCAGTTACTCCATGATCAGCAGCAATGCTTCAGATATCTCTGAATACAAATAAGAAGTATGGAATGAAGTGTTAACACCACAGTTCAGTCATGCAAAACTAAGTTTAAATGTAGACTTCCCTTGAATCTCTTTCCTAACACACAGTAACACATTGTTCCAGGAAATCATGCAGTGCCATAGAGTGCTACGCTCCGGCCGTGCAAGAAAGACCGCTAAGTGCAGGCTTTAGGCGGACAGGAGAAACCAGGCAGGCGAATGATGATCACAGACACGGATTTAGTGAGCAATGAATCTGCTAGTTTATTGTAGGTTTGCAGGCCACTTTTTATGTTGTTTAAAGAGCTATTTCGACATTTTATGAGGAGGGGCCTCTTGTGAGTAGTGAGTAGTGGGTGTATTATCTCAGTGAGGGGCAGAAATGACCGCGTGAGTGTAATTATCATTGAGCGCGTGAGGACAATAACGCGAAAGACAGCAATCAATATCTTAACAGAAAATAGATTATCATTAGATACTACCAAACATTCCTAAGCAATCATTTTTAGTGAATCAGGATAATAAAAGTTGGTTACAAGTCACCCAAGGTTATTCCTTGACTGTAAAGCTTATTTGGTTCTCCTTGCCTCGGGCTCCTTCCAGTATTTCAATGACTTTTTACAGAGAATTTAATTAAGGTAAAGAATCTGACACAGGGCTCCTATATCTTCTTAATAAAGATGCAGTTCATGACTTCAGCACTCTTACACCTGGGGTTCGGAGAGCTACGCCCCTAGGGGTCCCCTGATTTTCAGGTCAGCTCCCAGTTTGTTCCTCCTGCGGGGGGCAGAGAGCTTAACTTGCAAAAATTTAGATTACAAGTTTCTCATCTCTAAGATGAGCTCCCACAATAGAGCCCCATTACAGTCTTGCCATCCTTCTAGAACCCATACAATTGTTTCAGTGGAAGCATGTATGTGTGAATATATTCACATATATGTTGCCTACAAAAATCACCTTTGCTCTATTTTATTACCAGAAGTAATGTAAAAGAACTTTGACTACAGTTTTGATATCAACCTTCTGCCCTAAATTAAATGCTGTGTACTTAAAGCTCATTTTCATTGCCTTTTAAAAGCAGGAACCAGAAGGATACTAATATGTGTATATATTTTAACTTTACACTAAAGGTACAGGGTTCACTGAACCCTCTAATTTAGAGAAAATTTTCTGATCCTATTTCTATGTGATCATCAAGTCAATATATGAAGTAACATAGGATTTGAGCATTCAACTACCTTTAAGTGTTTAACTACCTATTTGATGACAGAGGACATGGCACTTCTGAATGGGATTTGTACCAGTTTTAGAGGAATGAATTATACAGATCTTATCTGTGGAAACTTACACTCAGTCTTGGTTGCTCTGCTTCATGGAAAACCCCTTCCCTGTCATCTTACTCTCCCCCCATAATATTCTGTAAACAACTGTAACATTTCTTTTTTTGAGACTAGGTCTTGCTATTTTTGCCCATGGAACCGCAGGCTCACGTTGCCCATGGTATCAAGGACTCAACCAATTCTGAGCCTCAGCTTCCCAGGTAGCTAGGATTACAGGCACATGCCACCATGTCCAGCTATATTTTGGGAACCAGATCTCGCTGTGTTGCCCCAGGCAGGACTCGAACCGCGATCCCCAGACCCTACCATGACTCCATAAGCTGTAGCTTACAGGCACGTGCCACTGTACCCAGCCTGTAAACTGAAACATTTCTATAGTGCAGAGAAACTTAAGGAATCTCTCACCCATTCCCTAAATCAGTAAGAGTTTAAGACGCAGTTCTCAGTTCCTTGCTCTGGAATGGGTTGGGAGATAAGGTTGGGCATCTAAAGAGCTGGAAAATGGGAAGAATAGCAGGACAATAAAGTCCATCTTTTTAATAGAGTTCTTGCTTTTATTTATACAGCATGCACAAATATATGTCCCTGCTGTTATGACCTCAATGTGTGTGTGTGTGTCCCCATTGTTGAAGCTCTGACATCCAGCATGGTACTATTTGGAGACATAGTCATTGGGATGTAGTTAGATTTGGATGTGATCATGAGGGGAGTTCCTTAATGGGATTAATATCCTTATAAGAAGAGGAGACACCAGAGCACTCTCCTCTGTGTGAGGACACAACACAGAAGTCACCTGCATACCCTGAAGAGAGTTCTCAGCAGGAACCAAAGCTGCCAACACCTTGGTCTTAATCTTCAGCCTCCAAAACTGTGAGACATAATTGTGCATGTTTGAAACCACCCAGTCTCTGATATTTTGTTTATAGCAACCCACGTTAACACAGTATACAATAGTAATCAAAATAATTACTAACCATTTTCTAAAATTCTGCTGAAAGTACAACTATATTGCACTTTTTCACTTACCCATTTTTCTTATGGGAGACATGTGTGTTGTTCCTCATTTCCCACAAGTACAATTTACTCTTATGATTGATACTGTTATACATGAAACTCTTACCACTTTTAGCAATATTTTCTTTGGGTTTACTCCCATAATCAGAACTGTAAATCAAAATATGAGACCCTCAAATCACATTGCCTAATTGCCTCTCTGAAAGTTACAGAACTTTTCATCAGCAATGTAGCAGGTTTTGTTCTACCATCCTTTTCATTATATTCTTCAAATTATTGAAAATGATGTAAAGGAAATGTGTACCTAATTTGAATTGAATACTTCCTAAACTATCAATAAATATGAACACCTTTGGAGTTTTATGTTACAATAACTTAAAAGTAAATTGCACAAATATATTTTATTAGCATTTGTTTCAACAAAAATTCAGTCAATATCCAATTAGTAAACACCAGTTTCAGGTTGGTGCTTAATAGGTACCTATTCCAGGTATCTGCAACTTCAACAAAATAAAGTACATTAATAAAAGGTCATGTAAAAATTAACATTCTAGAATGTGTAATCATTCTGAATTGTGGAAGCACTAATTGAGGGCAAAGGAAAGCTCTTTGGATGAGGAAATACTTAACTGCTTATTATGTTACATGGAGTTAGGCAAATTAAGAAAACAAAGGTAACATCTATTCAGGGCACAAGAAAGGTCATGGGCTAACACACAAAACTCAATAATGTAGGTAAGGTGGTTAGCATTACTGGTGCAAAAGCAAAAGAGATCAGCAAAATCTGGGCTAGGGAAGTGTTTGTCAAAATCCTAAAATTTTAACTATTTTTTTTTGGAGTAACCTTTCTTTCCCTTCTGTCTGGGTTGTGTTTCCAAGCTTTTTCACCCAGAAAATTCCTCTTCACAATTGTTGTCACATCTCTTCCAGACCTTTGATTCAGTGCATATCTCATTCTGATCAATTCCCTTTCTAAAATAGGAAGAGTTGAGTTGATCAATTCCTCTTCTAGAATAGAAAGACACATGTCATTATAACATCCACTGAAATTATCTGCATAAATTTTCAAAATATACATCTCATAAAAATCAACTATATTCGCAAATATAATGTGATGTAAACCTACTGGTTTAAAGGAAAGTCAATCTAATACATTCAAAGACATTTTCGGTTCTAAGGGCAATGCCTTCAGAGGAAAATAAACGAATGTTAAATGTAAACTAATGTTAAAAAGTTCTTTGAGTTCCTCTATAAAATTATCAATAACTAGTGAGAGCATTATTTATTTTGAACATTCTGGGATATATTGTTTCACTGGTAGTGTTTACACTTTGTTGGTTCAACACAATATCTTCTTTTTCCAGAGAACAGAAACATTACTTAAGCTCAGAATACAGTTGATAAAAATGTAACTTTATATTCATTACATCTCAGTGTAATTTTATTTTGAACATCAACTTTAGAGTAAACCTGTTCAATAGAATTTCAGCAATGGCAGATAAGGCTTATCTCTGTACAGCTTAACACACTCATTAATAGCTACATGTAGCTACTAAACACGATGTGGAACTAAATCTTTATATGTGAACTTATACACTTGAAATATTCCTAAAATCATTCATTTTTCAACTGTTAAATGAATAGTTGATGAGAACACACTGCGTGTAAAACTGTGAGCTAAGTGGAAATGATAAATAGGATATTGTTAAAAAACAACAATTTACTTGGTGACTAAAGCATAATTAAGCAACTGTAAGTATGGTTAACTGGTACACATTAGGTGAAAGAAGAGCACATGCAACTCCTTCTGGCTAAGAAGCTAAAGCTACACAAAGAAGGTGACACCAGAAGTGAGCCAGGACAGAGGACTCAAATTTCAGTCAGAGCTAAGTTCATTTTCACAAGCATGAATAGGCCAAAAGGTGACATGTTCAGGGAGCAGTGTGATTCATAGTAGGAAATAAACACAAAGGAGTATGTTGTTGATATCAGGTCGAAGCACGAGGCAAAAGCCTCCAAATTGCAAACCCCAAGGTCCGTTTCACCTGCGCCTAGCAGTTGCCACTCTAAATACCAATTAACAACAGGGTTTTATTAACAAGGGAGCTGAACAGGGAGAACAAAACATCGTGAAAGCCGCAAGTGGCAGTTATCTTACCCCAGTCACCATTCTCAGACCCAAAGGTCCCCAAGGCACAGTGCACAGTCCAATGACGAATCCTTTGCCCCTCTGAACCTCAGAGGAAGGCACTTTGGGAAAGTCCAGTCCTTTCGCCGGGTGTCTCCTCTTTCCTTTCTTTTCTCTCGGTGTCCCACGCTGCTCGACTTCTCCCAGGTGCTTCAAGCTTCTTCCACGGTGGCTGATGAAGAAATCAGCCTTCCAAATCGCTGGCCGTCTC